>VYYJ01000126.1:0-100910 GCA_021029165.1 Cyphoderus albinus | reverse complement strand
CAGAAGAGATCGTGTCTCACCTGATAACCTCTATACGGTCCTGATCTCGTATTCACATCCCAAATATAGGAAAACGCCCGGTTAATAACCGCACTTTGTCCGACGGCTTCGAAAAAAAGAATTAACAATTGATTTAATATTTACAAATTTAATAGGTATATTTAATATTAGACCTGTCGAGTTTCTTTAAATTACTTTAAAGGGAAAAATAATTAGGTAAATTACCTGTTAATCCGGCCAAAACTAAACAGTCAGTTACAGCTGCAATCTTTAAAAAGTAGAAACACATTTAATTTCACTGTGTCAATCAATGCTACTGATTTTACATTTTATTATAATTTATTTCTGTGCATGCAAATCAGTAAAATAAAATCATGTGCTTACTGTCAAATTCCGTATGGTAATGGGATGCTGTACCGAGCTGGAGAAATTCAATGCAGAGAAAGAAGAGAGAAAAAGGACACGACTTTAATTAATTAGTACAAAACAATATTAAACAGGATTATACGTGTTTTGCGGTGAGTGCCATGTGCGTGCGAACAAATATGCGCTGACAACGTACATTGTACATTGTCATTGTTCTTTATAGGTACAAAAGAATAATTTATAATGCCATGTATTACTCAATTCCCTACTAACTGTCATTTTACCATTATTACTTTATGCTTACAAGATTATACTATACCAATACAATGTTTCCGGAAAATGCCTACGGTCACAGTCACGTACGTTTGTCTCATGATGGCTCTGTCCATTTGCTCTATTTTATTTTATCCGCTGACGTTGCTCCACTGAGTACTTCACTTTAAAAAGACAGTGTGACATGACAGCAGAGAGCCTATTGATTCTATGTTATGTATGTATTTTTATGTCTACTTTGGCAGGATTCTGCTCTGCATCATAAGCAAAAATTATAAAATCGTCGATTTAGACATAGTGGTCAAATTTTTGTTTTAGTTTCTAGTAGTATGAGCTTTTTATTATTTTTGCACAGTCAAATGAAACTACGGATGTTGTACCAGGTTCAGTTTAAAGACAGATTCAGCATTTTAATCAATTTCTTTCTTATCCCATTCTATCCAAAAGCCTCATCCGGTAATTTTTAACATTTCATTACATTGCACTTTTTACAGTCCGGAGACAGACGCCCGACTTGTTTCCCGTAACGGTTATCCGTTATCCCGAATGTCCTATTGATGCTTCCTTGGTACACGGTGTACGGATTGTGTCAACCTTAAAGTCAGTATGGGGGAGCTCGCATGTCATCCAGGAACTAAGCGGCGGAAATAGATGAGAGCATGAGTCCTTTTAATGAACTCAACAGGGGATTTTTGATAGATCATGAAAGTTTTTTCTTGCCAGTGGGGTCCCTTGACAAGAGCCATTTGGTTGGATAATAATAGTGTCTACAAAATCCTGTATGGCCTGAACCCTGTCACCTTATTATTTTCTGCTTTATCTACGTAACTTATTTTTTAGTTTTAGTTGAGGAATGCACTGATGCAGTCCTAGTGGGCAAATACATCCTAATCCAAAAGAAAACTGGCTGTTCTAATCTCGAAAAAATAAACTTTTCCGCATAGTCACTGCATTTTCACCAGCTTTCATTTAGCAGCCAGACTTTTTTGTTTAATGGCGCTTACAAAAAATTATCAACAAGTAGAACTAAGTAGAAGCATTCATTTTTGGAGTTGAGTCATGAGTTCCGGAGGGTGACTCCACTGGTGGTCCCTACGGGTACAAAGTTTTCAGTCAGACAGGGAACGAACCTTGCATTATCCCAAGAGATAAAAAAAGGAGACAGCCAAAACTGATGCAAAATCGAAGAAACAAAACGTAACGAAGGAAGGAGGCATTTTCAGTCAGTCTCCACATAGCACAAGAAGAAAAAGAAGGGTTGAGTTTGTAAATACTTTTGTACTTTGTGCTAGACAAGGAAAGCTCATTTGAATTCCTACCTCTTATAAAATAAAATTCCCTTGAGGGAAAATGCTACTTTACTTGATAGAACTTAGCAGATCTCAGCGGCAAAGTTTTGAGGGGAAGGAAATAAGAGACAAAAGGAAAAAGAAAAAGATCTTTTGAAGATAATAACGGAACACATCAGCAGGAGAAATTTCTCAACAAGTGAAAGAAGAAAAGAGGGAGGAAACGAGCATGGTACATATTAAGCGTATCAACTAACATCAACAAATATGACAGTGCTGTGGAAGCTCGGAAAACTTGGTAATTCTTTGCTGTCACGTGATTCAATGACAAGGACAACGGTAGACAGAAGGAAAAGGAAGGAAAATTAAAAGGAAAACTTGTCTTATAATACCTAGATAGACATTTGTAATAATTGTATTGTTTCCCAGAAAAGAAAGAATCGCAGCTATCTCTAGCCAACGTGACGTCATATTTATTACTACATATTAAGCGTGTGATATGAAGAGTCCAACGAACTAAATGAAATGAAAGAATGAGAAAGTAAAAGTAACGGAAATGTTCCTTCCTTTTGCCAATGGTCAAGTGTTCTTTTTATTCTTGTGTGCATCATCGCGTTGCATCAAGATCATCATCATGCGTCATCATTATATTATAATCATATCATAATATTACATGCGTACATAATATGCATAATATATCATAGCGTAATGTGTCACTACATATTAAGCGTGTGATATGAAGAGTCCAACGAACTAAATGAAATGAAAGAATGAGAAAGTAAAAGTAACGGAAATGTTCCTTCCTCCCTCCTCGGAAAAACAGGGAACCAAAAAAGACAATATGAGAATCTAGTACATTTCGGGGGGAATGAATGGGCTCAAGAAAAACGTAAAGAAAATGACACGGTGAAAGGGAAAAGACAATTCTTGTTGGGTAGCGCACAAAAGAGGATTGTGTACGACAGGAAGCAGCACGGCTATATCGCAATATAAATAATGTCAATGATGACAACGGCGTTTGCAGTTACGTAACACAACAGCTCAAACTTCTCTCTTTTACTCTGTGTGTGTAGAGTTGTAGAGATGTTATGTTTCCTCAAGCGGAAATGATGTCAACAGGACAAGAAGAGACTTTTTTCATACCACTGCCATTCTTTACAATTGCCATTTCATTGTCCTTTCAGTGGAGACCTGAGACATTTTTATGATTTCGTTAACATCGTATTGTATTGTAATTGTAATGTAGTTTTGTATTATGTTTCGGAACCAGTCTGAAAAAAAGATACCGAAAAATGTAGGACTTCAGTGGAATTTTTGTGTGTGGGGGAGGTTTCTGCCAGAAAATCTGAGACAAGAGTGAAGCGAGTGTAATGTAATTTTTTGCTCGTCAAAATCAGTTCAGTAAAGGTAATCATTAACATTCTTAGCAAAAAGCGTGGGTTGGATACTTGGATGCGTCTGTAAGTGTACAACTTTTAGTTTGACACAATAAAAGAGGAAAATATTTGATTTCAAAAAAATGTTGCAGATTCGGATCCTCAGGCGTTCGTTGCCTGTCCCATCCACTTCACCAATGATGTAATTATTTACACTTACACTTCTCGGGTTATCTTGTTTGCTTGATGTAAGACAAAACGAGTTATCAGAGCATTTTGGTACACATTTCTTTTCATTCCGTGACACTTTTTCTTGGCTGGATCCTATTTTTAATCACCTTAATTCTTTCTAGACTTTTGGCGTCGGACTTATCTGTGATTGATAAGACACTTTATTGTAACAATAACTTATCATTGCGTTTTGCACCAGTGCCAGTGGCCGAGTGTTATATAAAACCGTTGTATAAATCTCAAAAGGAAAGATCCAAGTAATTGATGCGAGTGAACTGATAAATGGTAATGGCAGTGATGCGATGCGATATGGAGGTAAAATATGATTACAATTTTGAAAGTGTCAGTTATTTGGTTTCACAAGGAAGATCAGAGCCAAAGGTTATAAATTCGATGGAATGGAGCTTACTTTTCCCAATCAGTGTACTCGTTGGTAATAGTTGCCAAAATTTCACTCAAATGAAATCTGTACGAGTTTCTGATCAACGTCCGCAAAATGGCGTCTCGACGTGCCTGCTCAAATCCAAATTCTAGATCAGCCTGAAAAGGAAAAAGAAATCGGGATTTTTATATTATGGAAAATTTATTCCATTCATTATATTAAAAGCGCTGGTGTTCACTCACTGCTCGACTATCAAAAATTACACTCGTGGGAATTTAATTTGAAAGAAGTGAAATGTACATATTTTTAAATAAAATATAAAATAAAACCTATTCCAGGTTTATCTTTCTTCTTTTAGCACAATACCATATATTTCGTGTCATACATCATGATTTCACTGTCACAGGTCGTTTTTTATTTGACTTGTGGGAGAAAAAATTCCATTTCTTTCTTTTCCTTACCTGGCTGAAAGCAGGCATTTTCTCGAACGAAGAAAGGCCGAAAAGGAGATCATACTTTTTTGATACGTCACGTTTACCCATCTGGGACTCCGATATAACCTGTGAACATAAAGATTACACAGAATAGAGTAAAGAAATAGCAAAAGCATTTGGTCCAAGTCACATGAAATGAATGATTTATTTATCTGCTCACTTCTCTTCGAGAATTTGGAAAGATGCAAAAGTAAAGTATGAGATGAGAGTTGTGTTTTCTTTCTAAAAAAAATGGTCTGACTCTGTGGAGTGATTATGTGTGCAGGTATGCGTAAAGTGGACCAGAGTTTTTCATTAATCATTCCTTGCCATTAGTTTTCGCTTTCACTTTCAGCAAGAAAGCTTTGATAAGTCGGATGGATGGAGAGTTTTTTGAAAACCCAAGGGGGGCAATGACACACAGACACAGAGCAGAGCAAAACTGAACACTGAATGAAATGTAATGAATGTCTTCCACCTCTGACGGTTTGAAATAGTATATAATACAATGAAACACAAACCATCTTATACCAAATAAATGACAGGAATATCCTTGATATCTTATACAGTAAAGAAGAGAAAGAAGAAAGAGAAATGAAACTCTACACTCTCATGCCTCTACTTCTAATTCCTTCCGTTCCATTCTTTTTTCACACGGAGAAAAAATAATAATTTTCATCATAAAGTTGCCACAAACTCTTCCGTTCGCTCATAATCATAGTGAAACAAAAAACGATGTTTTCTTGGACTGACACAAACTTGGTATGAGAATGAGAAAAAACAATAGTCTATCTAGTAACTAGCAGCCCTGTCAAGAAAGCTGACATAAGATGAAGTCCGACATTATAAAAAAATCTTTGTCTAGGCGGAGCAGAACAGTAAAAGCAACAGTGGAGTAAAAATAATGATAAGCGAAATACGCGTTGTGTTCCATAAGAAAGGCCTGTGAAAACTGTCTAAGGTTTATCTAATGTGACACTTTATGAAAAGCTAAGGCAATTTTCTTAACTTGCTGCACATACACAATTGTAAAAATGACACTTGAAACGCATTCCATGTACTGGTTATTTCCTTTCTCACTGTTCTCTGTCTTGAAAAGAGAGTGGGAATGATGGCAGTAGTGATACGATGATAAATGAAGTTAAGAGAGAAAAAAACTGAATCAAATGTGAGAAGAAAGCGTGAGCATGAGAAAATAAAAAATGTAGTTGACTTACTCTAAAATTAGGCTTGATCACGACTCCATCAATACTGGGACCAAAATCAACGGCGAATTTTGGGGGACTAAACTTGGAAAAGTCTGTGAATGGTCTGTTCTTAAGACATTCAAAGACGGGATCTTGAGCATGAGAACTGGATGATTTCCCATGTGAGCTTTCCCTAGTGACTTGAGGAATTGTTGATATTGGAGGAGCTGGAAGTGGGACGTGAGACTGAGAACCGGGGAAGGAAGCGTTGCCCGAAGCGCCACCGCCGCTCCCACTGCCACTTGCAGAGTTTGACAAGTTGACGGATGAGGAGGAACCGGGAGATGAGCAATTTAATGATTGAGCTAGAGCAGCAGCCGCTGCCCTTGGATCAGATACGAGGGCCCACGGGGCATATGACGAGCCTGCGATAAGGACCGATCGATGGAACAATCCTGCAACAATGAAGCACACCGATTCCGTAAAATATATGAGAAAATCTGCTGAGAAAAGGCGAACATTTTTTTAGTCCTTTGGCAAAAGCGGAACATGAACATGCGGAAAATGTTTGAGCGAAGTTCCGTCTCCGCCGTCCGCAAAAAAATCCACTCTCGGCGTGCCATGTTCATGTTGCACTTAGATTTTGTCACACGTTTTTTCCTTAACACTTTAAGAGCATTTAAAAATTGCCGTTGAAATATCACTTACCCGGGGTAACTGCTGGTGAAGACATAAGGAAGTTAATACAAGCTGCCCCAGCTTCATAACCCATTAAAGTGATATTTTCTGGGTCACCTCCAAAGTTCAGGATGTTCTCTTTGATCCAATGGAGAGCCGCTATTTGGTCCATCAAGCCATAGTTAGCCACCCTGGGCTTTGCCGTGGGATTCACATTGAGGAAACCTTGTTAAAACAGAATCATGATCACGATCATGGTTAAGTGCTACTCAAGCGAAGATTCCGTTAGACTTGAAAAGAATCGCTCTTACCCAGCACTCCAAGGCGGTAGTTGAGTGTGACGGCCACAATATCAGCATAGGACGCAAAAACCGTCAAATCGTAGAGGTTCCCACTACCAAAGGCGAATTTGCCCCCGTGAATAAAAATTACTACTGGACGCACCTTAGGTTCCGGACCTGTATACCACAAAAGAGGAGATAATTTTCCAGAGTTAGACTGAATTTTTAGAAGAGACCGTTAAGGCACGGATAATTGTTACACTTTCGTCATCTTAATAATCCTCAAACCGCACTCCTTCTGCCGCCACCGCCACTACCTTGTTACTCCATTCCATACTACATTATGCAACAGCAACCAGGTCAAGTGAAGTAAAGTAATACTTTCGAAGAGACTTTAAATTGCTCGTATCTCCTGTGAGCAGGATGGTGACTGCCCCATAGAGGCAGAGAAGAAAAAACGGAAAATGTTAGTAGCGGTGTATTATATGGTTAATGCACATGTGACGCATACATGGTAAGTAATGTGTTATTTTTAGTGATGGTTGTCTCGTCTCCTCTTTTTTCAGGTATTTATTCACTTGATAAGCCATACGAAGTTAAGATAGCTCTTTTGGTTTTTAACTTTACGTATATAAACGTTTGAGCTGTTGAGGGAGAAAAGGAAAAGAGGAACGCCCTTTAATCTTGAAGCGTTCCTCTCTCCTTTTCTCTCCTTCTTCAAGAAGACAGGAAACAATTCAGAGAAAGATTTACAGTCTCAAATTTCCTGTTAGGATTTACGATCATATTTGTCGCTTATTTTATTCTCTCCTTAACTTAGCAAAACTGATGTGTCTCAGCCTCTCTCCGTTCTCGTGGAAAACTGGAACAATAAATACCTTTCACTTACATAAACCCTGGCGAAGAAACGAAAAGGAGTGAAATGAAATAAAATAGTGGACTGCTATACAAAAAAAATTGTGCTCACGACGACTCATAAAAAACGGGCTCGCATACACAAAATACTTTCTTCGTCTTCTTTTTTTCTCTCTCAAAAGTGCAAAGGATCTTTTTTCTCTCCTCATGGAATGGAACGGAGGAGGTATGAAAGCGTATGATAAACTTGCCACTCTAGTGAAAATTTTTAAAGAAAAAAAAAGAAAAGTAGGGAAACAAGGATGCACCATGGTACGGTACAGAGGCAGAGAATAAATTCTGCCAAAGAGTTGAGAGAGATGGATGTTCCCAGTGGTAGCAAAAAAGTCATGTCCGGTGGTCCCTACGAAGAAAGCCGTTTTCCTTAATATTTTACCCAATACTTGAATTTTGGGGCAGGCACTAGCTAACAGTTAGCGAAAGTGAACATCTTCACTGTAAGTGGAGAGATGCTTATGATTTTATCACTCAGTTAAAAATATTCTAGATACCCAGTTTGTAAAGTTGTTCTAAGTGGCGAGTTTTTTTCCTACGCAATTTCCAGTTTAAATGGCTGACCTGCTTTACTTCCAATCCAGATTATAATTACTGTGTTTGTTGTGAGCATTAATTTCACTTTGTTTACACCCAAGAGGTTTAGACCCCTTCATTGTATCGCAATTTTTACGTTTTTGTCATTTGTAACAATTAATTAATTTATACTTTGCAATCTCTAAATTCTTTGCAATAATTATAAAGAACGAAGAGTGAAAGAAAAACCACATTAAAATACAACAATAAAATAGCACAATGGAGACTAATTTGAGATATCATTTGATACCTGCCATCTCGTTTTGCAATCTCTACATTCTTTGCAATAATTATAAAGAACGAAGAGTGAAAGAAAAACCACATTAAAATACAACAATAAAATAGCACAATGGAGACTAATTTGAGATATCATTTGATACCTGCCATCTCGTTTAGTCAACCCATATAATGTTACCAGACCAAAAATTTCTCTGATTAAGGAAAAAATCTAAAGGGAAGAAAAAAATAAAAGCAAATTTTCATTAGCAAGTGAGAGAGCAATTTGGTTTAGTTGAAAACGGGCGAACTGAGCTTTAGAGCGGAGCACTTAATGTAAATTTATATTATGTTGTGTTTACCCTCGGAAAATAATGGAATCAAATGGAAACCCCAAAAAGTGTAATATTTTTATTTCGGATAAGTAAAGAATGCAGCAGCGAATCAGGCAGAGTACCATTCTATAAAGAGAATAGGAAAGGAAAGGCAAAACGCAGACCACACTACGAGTAGTAGCAATAGTAATAGTATGGTTTCTAATCTGGTGGAAACTTTACTACTAGCTAATTTATGGTCAATTTTCGATGTTTTTCCATTACATTTGCCCGAATGAGAAAGTTGTATTGTTCTTTGTGGAACGAACGAGAGTTGCGAGCTGCTTTTTCTCTCTCACTCTTCCAAGAGAAAGAGAAACATTTTCTTTCTTTCCATGAGAATTTACGATAATGAAACCAAAGAGGTGCAATATTGTTAATTTAAATGGACTCCAACAAGAGACATTGAAACTGTCTTATAAACTCTGATCCGCTCCCTCCTCTGTGCCGACTTTCCTTTCTCCCACTCAACTTAACTACTCCATCTTGCATTTGGCGAATGTGAAAGTAAAAATTCTTGCGTCTCCACCGAAACTTTCACTTTGTACTCCTGTGTCCCTTCTCTTCCTCGCTCGCTACCTACCAAGATCCACGATCTCCACAACCAGCCGTCTTATAATTCACGTTATGCCACCTGCGTCCGTTTTACCTACATATGGTTACATTTATTGTTACACATTCATTGTCCCGCTCTGCTCAACTTTCTGCTGCTGCTGCTGCATTATGTCTCTGCTTTCTCAACCTGTAAATAACTAACTTTCCTCCAGTACGATTGTACACACATTTTGACAAAAGAAATGGTGTAATGGTCGTGAGAAGTCATCCCATGATACAATTAGCGTAAATAATCGACTTCAACTACGCATACAGTTTTACTTCCCATAGGTCAACCAAAAACCAGGCAGGTTTGGACACGACAACAGGGAGAAGCGGAGACTTTTTTACGTAATAAGAGGAGTACGTAAAAGTTTCGTAATGTAAGTGCAAGATCTCCAACAAAAAATCGTGGCGAGCTAAGAGATAAAAAATGCAGTGGATTTAAATGTGATACGCAATTTTTACCGGTTTTTCCCTTTTCGTACGTTTTGTGGGGACAATCTGACAGATCAATTCAAACTGTACGAATCTAAAACTAACGAATGGGGCGCTTTGAGACAAACGGTGTGTTATTTTGTAGTTGATTTTCAGCATTATATGCTAATAATTGGTAATAATGGATATTTTTTACCTTTCCGGCCAATACTTTTTCCCACGCCTGTAACTTCAAATACCACTTCTAAAATTCTAAAAGCTAAAAAACACTCATTCTTGTTTTAATGTTCTCGTTTCAGTGCTCACCTTCCCACATGCCTTCCATTGAATTACCTACATTACTTCGACCCAGCGATTTTAGAAAAACTTTCAAGAAAGAAAACTTTGAAGAAGAAGTAAAATAAAAACGGACGCTGTGAAATAACCATCAGGTTTCACAAGCGAACGTACGCACACAGAATTTCCAGACTCTGGGACATTCACCTGGTTCCCAGTTCCTGTGGCTCTGAAAACTGTAAATTTTTATCGACATCCATGTTTCCCTATCATAATGACTTCCAGAGTTTTCTGGTGAGATTAAAAAAATGGTTGGTGTTGATTTAGACGATTGCTTGAGTTAGTAGTGTCGAAAGTAATGCTTTGCAATATACTTATTTTGGTGTGTGCATGCAGGGCGAGGAGAGTGTTATGTTATGATTATGCTAACAAAACTTTAATTTTAATATGCACGAAAGAAAGTTTCGTAAAAATAAACTTTAAATGATTTCTGTTTAACGATGAGCCACTTCTGACAAAAACTATTAGAATGAGAACGTGATTTGAAGAAAAACAAACGCAAACTGTAGCTTGGATTTAAAAAAGTTGTCTCTGCTGATAAAACACTTTCCAAAGTGGAAATAAGTAGACTAGAGCATCACGTATGTAGTTAAGTTTAGTTTAGTTTACCGTTATCAAATAACGGGGAAAGCTGAAGATGCTGAGAGATTCACACTTACAACGGTCTTTCTTTTTGGCCATTAAAAACTTTTCGGTAAGAATATTTTCACCATTTTCATTGCTCTCATACATGTCTTGCATTTAAATTTACGGACGAGAAAAATTCCGCTTGAATATCCCTAAAAATTGGCAACGATGGCACATAAGCAGAACTTGGGTTCATTTCTTCATTGAAAGTTAATTAATTTGAATAATGCAATATAAACTATTCCTGATTAAATTCAAAACGAGCCATTTAATGTGTCACACGGTACAATGTTGTATTTCTGCTAGTGTGGGTTAAAGCTTGGATCATTTTTGCTGTGTTCTCATTGAAACAAGCCAAAAACATGTCACAGTCAGCGGCCCATTGGCTTCGTTCATTCCGAAAGGTTTGGCTACAAAGCCAACATTCCACCCAACCAGAAGAATGCATTTCTTTATTATTATCATTTTGTTATTTTTTATTTCGTCCTTTCTTTTTATGGAGAAATGACATAATTTTAAGAATTCGCCAAGACTAAAGTAAACTAAGACCACTACAACAGTAAAAAAAGTAAGAGCTACTGAAAAAAACTAAAAATACTACTCTGTATTAAAGTATGACGTTTAATGTGCGTTGAGTCGGTGTTAAAATCTCATTCAAAGTTTATGATCCAATTAGGACCTGATGTCGTGCCAAACTCGCAAGTGAGGCGGAAAGGGAAAAATAAGCATTGCTTATCGTTCCATCGTTATTATTACACATGGGCACGAGCTCACGAAGGACAAAAGTCTTCACGGCACAAAACAAAAGTGTCTTTTATTATATGCTCCTCATAAACTGGTTTAGTTCCATTCTTGATGTCTCTGTAATTTCTCCATGAATGTGTCTACAAAAACGGTTATATTATTTTACTAGGGACAGACGCATTATATTATGTACAAATTACATTACATGATAAGCGGCTGTGTCCACATTTTAGATCCCGTCAGTTACTACAATTGTATACAAATCCAGACCAGACATATATTCATAAGCAATAAATTAATCTTATAAATACATAGTAGCTGTATTATACATCACATTAATTGCTATATGTACATGGTATCATCAAGCAACCACCTGGACACCTTTTCTTCATGAGCCATTTTTCAAAGTCACGGTTTGGAGTGGAAGCATGTGTTAAATCTCTGAAAAGTCTGTTCATCGTCACAGACGCTGATACTGATATAATTTCTGGATGTCTTTGTTTTCTCTTGACACCCCTTGCTTTAATCTAGAGAGCAGAAAATGAAACGAAGGCACAAAGCACATCCTTGTTTTATCATTAAGTGACAATTTCCTTTTTTGTTGTTTGTTCCCCTTCCTTCGTCCCTTGTTTTGTGTCACTCTCTGGGAGAAAAGAAAGAAATGATGAGACGACGTAAAAGAATGAAAAGTTGCATTGTTTCATCAGAAATACTAGTGCTATATACAGTGTGTAGAACTGCTTGTCGTTTAAATCTTTAGTGTTGCACAGAAATTATATTACTTTTCTTTCTTAAGGTATTCATCCAACCGAATGGCCATGTTACACATTAAATGCACACGTAGGTACACAAAAACGAAAAGATTATTTCACTTTTCTCCATAACCTTTCTAAATCTAATATGTATGTATATTCTACCTAGGAAAAGACAAATGGACGGATATAGGAACGGAATTTCCTCTGTATTTTTTACAATTCTTTTTTATATTCTCTTATTAAGGCTTGCTTTACGAGCCTCGTCTTCCTCGTGGTAAATTAGGCAGCTGTTATGAGATGAGTCTTTTCCTTTCCGGCTCGTTTTCTCTTTCTCCGATTCGTCTCCTTTTTCTGCCTGTGCTTTTACCAAACAATGCCAATTGTGTTGTTCTGCTCTACCCTGTCCTCTACGATCTCCTTCATCACCATTTCTCTTTGTAAAAGTATGAGCCGCAATGGCAGCACCATTTTATCGGCGAGCTGAGTGAGCTCTTTCCATTTGTTTTTCTTTGCTGCTTATTTCGACTCACCGAAAATTTTCATCGTCTCTGCGTCTGCATGCACAGTTCTGTACAGGCTATTAACTTTGCTATAATCAGCTTTCACCGGAACCATCACCATTTTCAGTTCTCACTAGTTTCTCTTCTTTTCACTCAGGAAGAAGAAGAAGAAAACAAGGAAATGAATGTTTTTCTCTTCGGCAAATATTACACAGGACCGGGGCTTTATGCACCCAATCTAATCAATTTTACTTAAGAGTTTTGGCTTTTACGATGGGAAAAGACGAAAAGTGGGATTAGAAAAGAGCAAGGAAGGAAATGGAGCATCGTACACTCACAACAACATAGCGAAACAAGTTTGGAACGCGGAGAAGTAGCGTAGGAGCCATTTTTTAAGAATCTATTTTCACCAACAATTTATTATTATTATTCTTATTACTATTGGAAGAAAATTACTCAAAGTGCAGTGTAACACAAGACCAAAACTAACATACAATGAGGTGGTACAGTGATAAAAGATGTATTGCTTCGGTTCTAAATCATACTTTGTTTTAACGAGCGACGTCGTTACATACAACTTTTGTTTCATGTTGGGTGTGGATGCTGCTCAATTCTATAACGAGCGGTTGTGGCCCAAATTCTCCGCGGAGAGATGTATGTGATGCAGTAATTTGGTAGAGAGTGTTACGTCGGCAGCATCTACAAGTGGTTCGTGATTTTAAACTTATTTATTTCTATATATTGTTTAGCGTGCCCGCATTGCATCTAGCATTCACATCCACCTCTTCAATGGCAACCTCATAATGATGATGGTAATGATAACGATGATATCCCTGTTGCAGCGGGTAACGCAGCAGTAGCAGCCTTTACATTACACCAGTTTCGTAACACATTTCCGCTTAACTATTTAGTAAGTGACCTTTCACAGAGAGACCCATTCATTCAACATTCATTAGGTGATAAATCACAGGAGGGACTATGAGCAAGTTGTAAGAATTTTCCAAAAAGAAGAAAATATCATCATTATCATCGCTCGCTCGCATAGACAGGCAGAAGAGAGGAAGAGAGAGGGAGGGAGAGAAAGAGAAAATTACCGGAATGACTGTTTTTGTGCGGTGAGGTTCACCTAGATTCTCAAACCGCTCCCAACCAACCGTTCTCAATTCTCAACTGTGAGTGAGAGAGGAAAAGAGGAAAAGGAGCAGACAGCTAACGGAAAATTTATGTGTTTTTCAATGAGATTTACACAGTACACTACAACGTAAAAGTCGAGGGAGCAAATTTTCTTGGTAAGTAAAGTCCAATTTGTGCCGTCACGAACGGTACACAAGGAGGAAGGGAAGAAATCTATTTCTGAAGCGCACAAAGAAAAAGCGACCCGGCTCAGCGGTGCACTCACTTCACCATTCTTCATCAATCCTACAAATAGGGGAAAAAGCATGTTTCACGAATGTTTCACACTACACTTGACATGCTTTTTTCTCGCTTGTTACTACCAAACATGCCTCTGTTGCATTGTATTATTACTGCATACACTAACCACTACAGTGGAACAACCAAATTGTAATGTAATGGCAAAAGGAATAATAATACTTTCTCTCTCGTTTCGAAATTTAGCAGAAATAAACCCCGAAAATAAAACACCTACCCTCCGAGAAAGATTAAATACATGGAGTTGGAGCTACAGTTGTGTTGTACAAGTCAGAAGACAATTGAGTTGGAAAGGCAGGACGTATAGAGGAGAGTGAGTAAAGGTCAACATGTTATGTAAACGATAAGCCTGTTTTCCTTACTACTAACATAGTACGTACGTATGTATACGTACATGTGTTCCATAAAAATCAGAAGGTTATAACTAAATTGAAGCGAAACAAAAAAACGAAGGATGGAAATTGAAAAGGGGGACTTACAGGGAGCAAAAATGAACATTTTCATTCGTAAAGTACAAAGGAAAAATAAATATGTCTTCATTACTCGGAAAGCCATTTTTGCTTCTACGTACGTGCCCTGTCAAAAAATCGCGCTTGTCCGCCATATGCCATGACATTTCTTTTAGAACAACAAAAATGAAAATAGACCAACCTACCAATTTCTCGGAAGGAAACACCAGGATTTTCCTTGCGGTGTTTTTATATATATGTAAAAAGCTCAAACGGGTATTAAATTTGTCCGTCATTATGTCCTCTATTACGTCACAAACAAAGTACTGGTATAACGCGTGTTTCATGTTCAATCATTCCATATTGCAAAAAAGGAAGTCTTGGTACTGCTGCGGGCAGATCCGTGATCGAGTAATACTAGCACCGACCGTAACTGAAAATATACCATTCTCAGAGCAATATTTATTGTACTGTCAAGCGGATGCTTGCACAAAGGAAAAATCAGAAAAGTGTTCTCGTTTTGTTCCACATTAAAGTAAAAATGAACAAATGAGAAAGGGAAATGACATTGTCAATAAAATGTAAATGAACAAAACGGACGGGAGGTTTCGTCTCTAAGAACAATAGAAAGAGCAATAGAAGCTACAACAAATAACAATAATAACAAAAAATAATAGCAAATGTTTTATGTGTGGTGTTATACTCTACTATTTCCTTTCTCTCCATTCTTTAATTTCTTCAGTATGTCTTTCTGCTGATGATCGCCACACCACCAATGCATTCATCACAGTCGTGATCGTGCTCTTGTTCAATGGTACAGCATACAGAAACAAATCAAACTTTTGTCAGAGTCACAGTCATAATAAAATGGAAGGGAAGAGAGAATGGCGAAGATTATTGTTAGGCTAAGAAGGCGGCTGCTTGTCTCTGTCTGTCTCGTTTTTCTGTCTTTTCATCTCATTCATGGAGTGAATGAATGAACGAATGAGAAAGAGAAAACAGGAAACAAAAGCAAATGGACAAAAGGATGAAATAAATGCGTCGTACATTACGCTCCCTTTGTACCCGATTTCTTCTCCTTTCTACTTACCTATTCACTTTCTCCGCTTCAAGACATACATCTTGTACTCTCCATCTCCAACGTAAGAATTCATTCATACTCACAAGAGTTACAAGACGGCAACAAGGAAATTTTGTAATAACCTCTACCAAAAAGCTCAATTTCAGCAATCTTCCAGAAAACCGCTACCACTGCTTCCCTGTAGGTATCATCGGTAACAAACGAGATGCAAAGCCCAACGTTGCATAACGCACTCCTATGCCTTCCGATTGCCTATTTTTCTCTGATGATGCAATATTTCTTATTTTAGGAGGACGTGTATGAGCTTAGAAATAAAGTGAGAGCTTTTGTTTTTCTTCATCCTCTTTTGTCTTTCCTCACTCTTTTGTACTTCTTCAATTCAAACAAGAATTGTTCAATTCTTGGAAAAGTACAGAGTAGAGCAAGACGAATTCCTTCCTTTACTTCCCATGTCGCGTCTGACTGCCTGCATACAAAAGTTTCCCAATAATTCCAATTCAAATAAGGAATATAAGAAACGAAGGCGAAAAATATAAAAAACGCTAAGAATCTATGTATTTGTCGATAAAATGTGTGCATTGCTAGAGCGAAAGGCGTCATGTGTGTGTAAGAAATAATCAGAATGATCGGATCGTTGCACACACACATTGTCAATTTGAAAATGGTCCAGTTGTGTGCATGTAAAAATAAATATAAACTGTACACCACTAACAGCAGCGTTATGTGCAGTGCTGGGGATTGAATCGTGTCATATTCCATTATATTCTCTGCATTCTGAGCATAGCAAACATCAAAATTGCATAATTCAACTTTTATGTTTCACTTCATTATATTATTATATTGAGCAAAGTAAACATTGTATTTTTGTATAAGTTCGAACTTTCTCCCAAAATGTCTAAGAGACCACCCGAAGTTGTCACTGTGTCACCGCTCATGCTTCTCGCTCCATTTTTTCTTTCTTCTTTTTATTTACTAAAGTGAAAAGTATCGCCATTTTTCCTACTTTTTATTCTTCACCCTTCAATTGTTCAATTTTTTATTTTAACAAAATAAAGTAAAATATATTTTTACTTTTGGTTTTGGCTGTTTCACACAACACATCAGAGCCAAGCCGTATCTCATGCTGGATTTTAGATATGGTGTCCTTACGTTTTACAGTAGTGGAGCTGCTACCGCTGAGAACTTTGATGTTATTTGGCTCATGGCTTTGCTCTTGGAAATTATAATACAATGTCTGACGTTGAGTCTGGAATGCATGCACACCATGACTGTTGGCTGTGGCACGATCCCTGTTGTGGAACAAGTTTTCATTTTCATCTCTCTTCAATATTTTTTCTTTCTGTAGGTATAAAGAGAGATTTTCTCTTTTCCCAGAGAAGCACAAGAGTTCGGTATGCTTCTCTTCTCCGATGAAATATCCGTCCTCTCTCAATTCAGTTCGTTCGATCGTTCTGTGACTGTGAGACTGACTGAGAGAAATTGTGGCAATGTCATATCACCATTATTGGGACAATCTTCCTTTTATTTTCTTTAGGGTAGTGTGTTATTTTGGTTATATTGTTACATTCTTTCTTACGAACAAAGAGCGGGCGACTTTATTTTATAAGGCGCACATCTGTGTTCTCTATGTGCATTGTGTGTAATTTTTAGTATGTGGGCGGGCAAAGTCTAAATTTATGTCTGGCATGTTTGGCTGGAGACAGAATTGTAATATAATATAAAATAATGTACGTCACGTATGGAACGTTGTTAGATAAAATGTCGTGTGTTACCTGAATCATTCAATAATATCGCTTACGTATGTATCAAATGTAAGTCAGTATTTGGAAAAGAGAATGACTGAGCTAGCGAGTGACAGACGTGAAAAAAATATTATTTTTGAGATGCCATTTAAAAAATGGGGTTTTTAAGGTGAGCAAGCAAGGTAAGATATGAATATAAAAATATATCGACTCTAAGATGACGATGACATAGACATACACACAAACAACATTGGAAACAATAATGACAAAAAATAGTTTGCCTCGTGCTTCACATTGAAATAAATAAAAGTAGAATGCAAAATGAAATGAAAAATCTTTTGTCATTCTACTAAAGCTCTCATCTTTCACTGTCTTCTTCCCAAATCTCGGAAAATCAAATGTCACGAGGAAGAAATACTTCTCGTCACTACTCGTCACTTTCTTCAAAAGACAAATCGGTGGCTGTGGCTTCACGAAGCTAAAACGTTGTAGTAAACGTGTGAAATAGGAAACCACATCAAAAAATCAAATGCCGTTCAATTCAAAGGCGTTTTGCATTCTGTTCGTGTGAAAGCTGCGAACTGAGTGGAGCTGGAGCACTAATGAAATGTGAAGTAAAGTGAGCAACTTGTGTGGCCATCTACCACAAATGTAAAATAAAGGCGCATATCAATCCAGCAAAGTAGAAACTACAAAGTGAAAAGGCCGCCTCACAACTCAACCGAAATCATTCACAGAATCCTAGAACCCAGAACAGCCAGCAACCCCTGCCTTTCGTTATATACAACACTTCAGCTCATCTCATCTCATGGTACTGACTGACAAAGAGAAGAATCAAGGAATCAAGATGCGCACTCTCGCTGTATGTGGTCCGTGGTCACGGTCAACTGAGCACACAGTCTCTTACATAATAAATGTGGCAGTTGACAAAAACAAGGAAAATGGAAGGAACTTTTGTTTGCGCACCAATCTTCTGTCACATATCTGCCACCCTCCACTGACTTTTCTACCATAATTATTTGTAATTACCGTTATCCTTGTGTTCATTTGACCAAGTTCAGATTTGTAACACCAAAACACGTTAAATTATGCATCTTACCTCCGAGCTGGGACATGAATGAACTGAATCAATCCACTTTTTATGACAAATTGTGAAGCAATTCAGTCAGAGAGAGCGACGTAATTCCAGAGAAATCCTATGTATTTTATTAAAATGGCTTAAGTTTGTCTGCTCAGTGGCCCACTTTTTCTCTCTTTCCAATTCATGTAACGTAAACATTTTCAGATGCAAGTAATAAAATTGAATTGGATTATTCCCTGTACTTTGATAAAGTTGGGAAAGATCCCATCGAAAACTTCTTTAACTGACCTGATAGTAATAAACAAAACGGTTATGGTATCAATAACAATGAATATTTTTGCCATCGTTTTTGCTATTGCTTGATACCATCCTCACTGGTAAAAAATCCGTTTAAGGATTTTGCGTAGGCTTAGCACGAGTTTTCCATAAGACATGACATGTGACCACATGATTATCATTCAAGATTCATGCTATGATCATAGTAATTATGAACGTACAAAACTCTTCAAAGAAACTTTCTCTGTGAAGTGGACCATCCACGCCATCCAAAATAGAAATGTCGTACTTAACTGGTTACGAAAATTATGAAAATCATAAAACTCCAGAAAATAAGAGCCCGGTGGGAAATAGATGTGAAAAACAGGGATTTTCGTTTAAAAATAGTCTCGGATGATTTGAGTAAATGGGGAAAACTGGAGGAAATTGAGAATCACCAATAATATCCAACGTCATAGTCACTATCTAATTTTCATCAGCATGGAATTGAGATGTAGATTTTTTTTATTACTGATTTGCTGGTTTGGGCTAATACTAATATAGAAAAAGAGAGCAGAAAAGAGCCACCGCCACCACCACCGCTGCTTACAAAGATGTGACGTGCGTTGAGCTTGTGGATAAACTCGTGGATGGCTTTGTCAGCTACTTTCTTTGAGAAAGTGTAACATAAAAAGGACAAAAATATATTGGCACGGTTAAACATGTTTATTGTATGTGTTTGTGTGGTACAACGTACAAGAGCAGAGTAGTCAACAAAGTACTGTAAGTGGCTGTGTGGAAAGAGAGCAGAAGGAGAAGTATGAAAGCGTCACTCACTTCCAATTCCAATGTCACTGTAAAAGAGGAGACGAGAACAGAGAGCCAAGTCAACTCGTTTCCGAGGCACGTTCTTTGAATAATAATGGACGAAAGAAAACAACAGACTTTTTTGGAGAAAAACTTGCTTTAGTACGTTTTTAGATTCACTCCTCCTTTAAAACATTTTTTGTTCCGTCTTTTTTTTTAGAAAAAAGAAAAAGGGGAAATGCCTTCTTTAGTAGAGAGATGTGAGTGAACTATCTCTTTAAATTCCGAAAGTCTACAGCTTTGACTGCCTGTGTGCTGGACTCGAGGCTATATATTCTGAGCTGGGCACACATTATATTACACTCAAATACAGAAACGTAAGTGGCATGATGTGAAGGAAAAACAAATGAAAGTCTACAGCTTTGACTGCCTGTGTGCTGGACTCGAGGCTATATATTCTGAGCTGGGCACACATTATATTACACTCAAATACAGAAACGTAAGTGGCATGATGAGAAGGAAAAACAAAAGGAGCGAAAGAAAAATATCAAATGGATTTTGTGGTGTCCAAAATTTCATGCGATTTCGGCCTCAAAATGCCATGTCGGCAGCGGCGAAATAAAGTAAAGGAAAGAAAAGTAATGGAGAAGGAAGGGCATCCTTCAAAATCAAACCATTTTGTGTTTTGTATGTGTTATATGTTTCAGAGGAGCGGACCATACAAACACACACCATGTTAGATGAGCTGCGATGGGAAGGAATGGCTGTCATTCCATTTCCGGACTGTTTCCCACTCGGAAATTGGAATTTCAATTGGCATATTGGCATTTGGTGCACAGAGAAAGAGAGACAGAAGGAAGAGCAGGAAGCTGAGCTCCGCATTTACAGGAACTTCTGGTGCAACATAAAATGGAAAGGAAGTTATGTATCCAAAGATGAAAATGTTATAATGGCTTTGCTGTTGCTGCTGAGCTGAGCTAAAATACGATTCTTGGCGAGCATCTAGCCAGAGCAGAGGAAAGCAAAGCAAGTTGACAAAAAGTCCTACATACAAAACTTTGTGCTGTAAGTGTACGGAAATTGCAGAACACTCTTTTTTCAAGCTATCTACCTATGCACGTAAGTATTGTGAGTCATGTGATGTGTGTAGACATATATCCGGTATGAGCTTGTTTAACTTCGACATTCCACAAGAAAGTCTCCAGTAGGAGAGAACAGAGAAAATGCCTTTGTGTTATGTGGATAGAGTACGTATTGATATTGATGAAAGAGAAAAGATGGCATGGCACAGCAAAAATGAAACCACATGTTGGTAGTGGGTACCAGTTTTGTTTCAGTACCAACACCAACACACACACACACACACACACATACAAACAGAAGGCTTTGTTTGCTGGTGAGTTGTGATTGTCAGGCATAGGCACAGTGGTAAAGGAACAGACTCCAAAGTGGCACAAAACCTTTAAGAAGAAGCTGCTTTGAAACAAGTCGTTCCAATTCCAAAGGCATCACCATAAAATAATATGAACAATATGTGGCTATCGTGATTTGGTATTCAAAGAGGATGCGACATTCACACAACCAGGACATACATGGACACATCAAAGCTAAAACTAAAAGGCGAGATGGTGAAAGTAGGGAAAATCGGCAAGGCTGACGCAACAATACAATATGACACTGAGCCTGTGTGTATGTAGCAATAATAAATAAAGGAAAAAAAAGTTGAAACAAAACAAGAGATGAGAAAAAAGAAACAAAAAAGCATTTTTCTTTTCCTCCATGCACTTACTTAATATTCGACACTGAAATTGAAAGTCCTTTGTAACTTTCACCAAAAAATTCCATGTGTGATATTTTCACTCCGCGGTGTTAGTATGATCCCGATATTTATTTTATATATTGCTCTGTGCACACAGGCACATAGGACACTTAAAATATATTTGCTTACTTTATGGTGTTATTCCATGTAATACTGTTACATATTTCTATCAGAAGCAGACTGCGTATGCAATATAATGCATGATACAACAACATATCAACAAGATAACATTTTTTGTCCGCCCATTTTCCATTGCTTTATTGGGTTTCCTTTCGTTTTTTACTTTTATTTTTTATTTTTAAGAGCATTCGTGTATGACGTGCGTTAAAATTGAATGTATGTTTATGGATAATACAAAATAAAACTCCTTTACTTTACTACTAGCCTCAATTTATGCCTGTTTGGTTCAGAGGGTCAAAGGTATGTTTTATTATTATTGTACATACTCTAAAAAGATATCTGTCAACTACTGGAGTGAAAAATCTAAATTACTGCTTCCAATGTTCCAATCCAATCCACCAGCTAGTATTTTCGCTTGAGTCAGCCTCTTCGAGTTTGACCAAAGTCAAAACTATTCGTACTAGCATCAGCAGCCACTGCCGCCTCTGTTTCTCTTTTCTTTTACGTCTCCCTTATCATCGTTATTATTTTTCATTGATACTACCGTGTCCGACAAAATGTGTGCGTACGAAGTTACATACTATCACCTCACTCAAATGATCACATCTTTGGATAATATAGTATCTTCAGAAAGAACCCTTTTTGGTTCTGCTTTTAGTAAGTTTGATATTTTGTGTTTGAGATTTTTTATATTTAAAACCCCGTTTTCAATGTGTTTGTTTACATGCATAGTTATAGTTATGCGTCGGATTTTTGGTGATTTTCCTGGGTTGTTCGTAAATATTGTGCACACATCGTCAGACGAGAAAAATATTGCGATGCGAATATTCGGATTCATATTTCGTCTGCCCAGATTTAGTTTATGCACGGACTCGTTTCTTTTCAGCACAAGTTGTGCGATGGGTATGCAATATTATTCCACTAAAAAGAGTAGGAAAACCACAAATCAGCGAGTTGAGTCACTAACTATGCATGCACCATCCATACATAACACAAGCTACAAAAATATCCAGATTTATTCATGTATCCAGATTTATTCATGCATGCAAAACACAAGACATAAAATTCCCATGAATTAGAATTCGCCTCACATTTATGCAGCTCGCAATTGCACATAAAAATCCCGTGGTAGCAGCAGTGGCAGTGGCGGTGTAGAGAAGAGTGGTCACACATGAGACTGTCAGATTTTCTTTAAAGATGATTACGTATGGTACATAATACATATAATATTATGGTGTAAGTTATAATAAGAATAACAATAATGCTACACTTGTCTTCGACAAAAGTTTCCAACTATAAAAATACTGCTATAAACATCTTGTCTGTACGCATCTTGTGGAGACGGCTCCTTTCTACTTTCGTCGCATCCCATAAAGTAATGAAAGCTTAGGAGTAGGAAGAGAAAAGTTTCCATTTCAGGGCAAAGCTCATCTCAGCTCAGATCAACTCGCATCTCAGTCAGCAGAAAACTCGTATGATAAGTGATACATAATAATGTAATATTATGTTTTGTAGTTACAACTTTGTGCCAAAACAACTGCATTTCTCAAATGTGCCATTGAAAAATGAAGAGGCGAACGCGATAGATAACCCACGAACAACACAGAGCTGGCACTGGTATAGATAATAAAAATATTTAAATAATTTTAGGACAAAAACATCCCGTTTTGAAGCAAAAGTTTTCATGCTAAGCGGTTGCTTACTTGTTGTGGAGCAGTTTTGTAAACAGATACATTGTTTAACTAAAAACGACACTGTTGACATTTTTATTTCAATTTTTTGAATAAAGAGTCATGTTTGAAAGCAAACAAAAGACTTCCACATGATCATTTCTGCTTAGGTATTATACAAGGTAATCTACTAATTTGCCAAGTTAAGCCGTCCATTTAGCTAGAATTTTCACCAGGAATGAAAAAAATGTCATCTCTTTTTTTTTGATGCTTTAAACGTGGCAATAAATTATCATGCAAATCCAATCCTTTCTGTACGAACATGGTTGAAAAGGAAGCCGTCAACTTCTTGGCTTTCACTCGAACTCCACTCTTTGAAAATTATCTTGCCATTTTTCTTCATTCTTGACTTAGTGACACAAAGGCACTGAAAGAGAGAATGAGAGGATTATCTCATTTTTCTAATATTATTACCTGAGCACGGTTTTTCATCAGTTCGACAAAGTCAAACAAAATCAACTCGGTCCCTCCTTTAATTCCACTTTCACTTTTCACCAAGTAGGCACATGAAACTGACAAGGACACAATATGCATCATATTACATATTCTATATATATCCGAGACTCACAGTAACACCAAGAGTGTTAAGAAAGTATGTTCGTGTGTCGTGTCACCTATGCATGTGTGTCTTCAGTCTACACAGAAAATAGAGAAAAGAAGACTAAAAAACTGCTTAAGCCTGTGTAAGCTGATTCCACTTTTGTGTGACAAAGTTAAACTTTAGCCTTGGGAGTAGATTCGCCAATAGAGTCATCGTCTTATTTTCTTTTTTCTTTCCTTTTTCATTTGGAAAGTCAAGCAAAGTAAGTTTTTGTGTAATATGCCCTATGCAAGACTATGTTAGCATAGAAGCCGCTTTTGAGCAATGTGTCTGCTGTGCCACACCACGATCACTTTTTTTTAGACAAATAATGTGAAAGGCTCATGATCACGATTATGACGCGCTCGCTAATATAATACAATACAATATTCTTCAGAAACTTACGAAAAATTCGTCTCCTCCTATTTTCTTTATTTCATCATCATTTTCCCCCAAGGCTTAAATTGAACACAACTTGTACATATATCAAACGGAACCTGGTCGTGACGATACTCGAGATGTAATATCAGTGAAGGTGAATGAAGTTAGACCTAACGCTTTGCTTATTTTTACTACATTACAGCTTTCCAACCAACAAAGCCGGGAAAAATTTCCCAGTTCTCTACCTCTTCCTCTCCAGCAAAGTCCTTTTGGCCTTGTACTTTGTACAGTGTTATCCGTTCTACTTATCTTCAATCCTTTCATCATCCCCATTCTCCCAAAATATTACTCATGTGACGCAATGTGATGAGAGTTAAAAAAAGTCTTCTGCATAATATAATGGGCTGTACTTTGTACTCTCCGGAAAGTAAGTAGGTAATCGAGTGAGAAAAAGAAAAGAAATGAGAATCCCAGAGTTCTCGGAGCTTCTGATGAGAAAAGAAAACGAGGATGACTTCATCTCATTTCTTCCGGTTTTGCGGAACTTTCGCCCTGTCTCAAAACCAACAAACAGCCAGGTACACAGACGGCTCTCGTATTGTTACGTTTCTATACGGTGTTTGCCTTACCTCAAGTCTAAATCCCAAGCAAGACAGAATAAAGCATCGTGAGTCTTAAATTTGTCATATCATAGAATAGAAAGTTGTTTCAGTTGAGCTGAGCCGTGTTGTTCACTCACTTTATTCTTATAAACTGTCCGTGCCTGGGTGCATGCGTGGCGTGCAATGTGGACAGTCACGATAGGAGTGGGAGAAAGACCTTAACTTAACGATAGCAATCATCCGGGTTTTTACCTTTTTCTCTTCTCCTCATCTTTTTAAGATAATGTAATGCTGATACCAAGACCTTATCTTGAATGCCAATGCAATCCTTGTTGCCATTATTACGAGCAACTTGGGTAATATCAGGTAATATCTTGGATAAATAATAGAGTCAAGAGAAGTTTTTTTTACTCTGCTCACAGCGCATCTCAGTCAGGTTTTCTTTTGCGAAGAATCAATAAAAAGTAAATTGGAGGCAGTTTTAGTTTATTATTTATGTGGGTACTTACTCCACCCCTCGAAATGTTGATATGCACACAAAATGAATATAATGTAACGTAGCGTAAGAACATAATATTGTAACCAGGAGCGCTCTTTTTCTCCACAAAAGGTCTGATGGGCTGATGATCTCATAACGTCTCCAATATTTACAGTAATGATTCTGAGGAATCCCAATCTCTCCAAGGGTCGTCTCCACTCACTGAGACTGATGTAACACAAGTAATATTTAGTATGTACATGAGCGAGTGAGTACATGGATCATCACATCACATCAAGGAGGTATTTTTATGGTTGGTTGAGTGATGATGATCAGCATGAACATGAACGGGAACATCACTTTTGTATCACCATCAGCATCACATCACCCTCATTTTGACTTGGTCGTTACTACAACCATTTTCTCATTTTTGTAGTGGCGGAGTGGTAAATGAAGATGATCCTCTGGGTAAGTATAGAATATATACATACTTTGAACGAGAAAAGAATGGAGATGTTGATGAAAATGATAGGGTAAATTGAATGGGAAAGCTTTTGGAAGATGGAAGTGGTTGCATCTATGCTATGTACGAAATGACCTAATTGGCTTATCAGATCCTCCTTGTTCATTTTCTCATTAGTGTTTTGTCATTTTCTTTCTCCTTGATCGTTTTCGATCTTTTTAGCTCCCTTTGCCTTTCTTCTGAAATAAATAAATAAAAATGGAGAGAAAGAAAGTAGCAATTGATTGGGCCTTTACTGACTCCTAATCATGTCTAAGAAGGAAAGCACAAAGTCCACGAGAAGAAAATAATTCTGTTATTGGAAAAGCATCCATCCACTGAAAAACCACTGCATTGAGCAGAGTTCATTGACCTGCTGAATAAATGGTCACAAATATCTCCATGTACATAGATTCAATCTCAATTCAATTCTCGTCGATGAAATTAGTGTGAACGGTAGGAGTAACAAAGTAATTTTGGTTGCAGAAGTGGCACTGTAATATTAAGCTCGTATACCTACATAGTCCCGGTTGCAACAAATTAGTTTTTTCCACCGACCTTTTTCTATAAATACCAAGACAGAGAAAACAAAGCAAAATGAGCCGAAAAGGCTTAAAGTTATGAAATTACCAATTGCTGCGTAAATACTTAAGTGAAGACAGTCTTCTGATTGATTTCGCAAGAATGGCTCAATATGACGCAAATATTCAAAGTATCCTCGTGGCATCTCCCTCAAAGCATCTGTTTCATTCCTTATGTCAGGCATCATCTGTAATTAAACACATAACATGAAGTATAGTGTAAATAATTTTTTGGAGTACTTTTTGATTAGCAAACAACCTTTTTAATCAACTCAACCGCATCGCTTTGTTTGTTGTATTTATGTAATGTACACTCGAATGGTCAGCATGTGTTATGTTAATAAATCAACTGTCCAAAAAATCGCTTACGGAACTACGGTAAACACAGCATTAGGTAATACACAATATAATAAATTAATACGTGCCCAGTGGGCACTCTCTAGATGGACACAGGATAGCAGGAAGGACACTCAAAAACAGACCAATTTTATTTTTTTGATTTTCTAATTTTGACTTGAAAAAACAAAGGGGAAAATGTATGCTAAGGAAAATCAATTATTTGAGCAGTGTGTCAGAAAATCTCTCACCCAGTCGAGATGAGAATGAAATGAAACGAAAATGTGATTGGGAACGAAGGAGAAGCAAAGTGAGTGAAGGCACGGCAGGACTTGGCAAACAAAGAAAGAGGGAAAAACATCTATTTCTAAAAGTAAATACATGAAAGGTGGCTCTGGGTCCGTTTGTTTTGTGAAGGCAAACAATATTTGTAATAATAGGAAACGGAATGAATGGAGTTTTGAGCGAGTCGACCAGAGTGATTTTGTAAACCAGAACGTAACAAAAGCAGAGAGTTAACATGAAGGTAAAACAGTTTATGTACATATGTAATGTATGGGTTATGCTATGTGATGTCGTTTATTTACCTGAGGACACACAAACCCCGGCTTTGTGGCTTGCCGCACTCCATCCCATGGAATCGGAGTTTGCGTTGGGCTAAATCGATGCGACTTAATTGGAGGTGATGCATACGGGATGCTGTAAAACACCTAAAAGAAAGAAAAATGTTCATAATATTTATTAGAAAATTATTTTATTTAGATCCTCTAATTTTTAGAATTTACGACCACGTTGTGTAATCGTGTAGCTTTTCAAAAAATCCCACTAATATTTCAGTTTCACCTTTGTATTCATTTTGTTCACTCATTCATTCATAACGTGATACAAAAAGTGAAAGTTTTCCATTGATACATATTTTCTCGACATGTTTATGACATGCTAAACAAACCGTTCAATGCCTATCCCTCCGTGAAAGGGAAGCAAAGGTAAAAGTTACAAAGTTTCTTTTTCAATTCTGCACTTTTCCTTTAGTTTATCGTAGTAGCTGTGGTGCTCCTAAGGGCACTAACTAAAAGCTCAAACTTTCCTTAGTTCAATGCAATCCTTTCACTTCATATCTCTGTTTACGACTCTGTTTAATGGCATCAAAGTCATTATATTAGGTTATTATTATTATTTTCTTTGCTCCCCTCTGCTAATGAATGATACTTGGTGGGCTCTCTAGTTAATGCCACCGGTAATTTTGTTTCCACCACCGGAAAGGAAAAGAAAAGCAAAGCGAACGAATTACGAGACGGCCTGCAGAAAGGGGGATTGGAATAAAATGTTGCGTTGAGTCAGCGTGAACTGAGTGAAAGCTTAGGAAAAACTCTTCCTTCCTGTTTTCAATGGATCAAAAGTAACAAGATGTAAACCAAACTAAACTAAACTATCTGAAGAGCAGAGTCGAGAAAATAAAGGGTTCATTTGATGAAGCCTGAAAAAACTGTTTGGATTGTTTTAAGAAGATTCTTCTTAGCTTTATTCAGAAGCTTAAGCTTTATTTTAGGTTTTCTCAACTTGGACTTGGACTAGAAGACCACATTATACGCACGTGGACGCATAAAGTTATTGGGTTTGCCAAGCCACTCGTTCTGTGAACTGAAAATGCAGCAGACCGGAAATCTGTCTGTCAGTCAGTTAAGTTAAGTAACCATTCTGGGGAATTGAGTCAACAAGAGACGAGCAGCAGCAGCGTCGGTCCCGAGAGATTAAAGATGGACCTTCATTTTATTACTTTACTACAATGACGACACTGCATAAGTACAAGACAAGACGGGAGCTTTTGTCTTCTTAGGGGGACATTTAATAAGAAGGAAAAAGTTATTCGCTTTGTTGTCCTTGTTCTGTCTCTTTTTTCTTATTTAGGTAATTTATTAGAAGAACCAACTTCTCTTTTGAAACGAAACAGCACCAGTAACCCCGTACTCTTCTTTTGAAAAAACGTGGTTCATCAGCATGGTCAGAGTATAGTCAGTGAGTCATGAAGTCATGAATTGTTTGTAGTAAAGAAAATCGGCTTACCTCAACAATCCTATTTTTTAGAGGATTACTACTCGTCCCAGCTCCACCGCCACCGTTGTTTTTTCCAGAAGACGATGACTGTGATTGTTGTTGCTGAGACTGCTGCTGCTGTTGTTGTTGGGGGAAAATGGTCAAGCTCAGTCCCTGCACTTGCCCGTATTTCGTCTCTACAATTCTGGACCTAGCTGGTCCGTTGTTGGGCGGTGGTTGAGGATCCGTCCCCGCGCTCGGGTGATTCGGACCGCCAAATCCATCCAGAAATGTGGACGTGCCGCCAAATTCTTCCTGCTTCTGCTGCTTGTGAAGCACCTGAGGGAGGTGCTCTCTGTCATGATGAACTACGTGACTTCCGGGCTCATCTCCTCCACCATGAAGAGGGAGTGGAGCGGGGAGGAAGTGCAGTGTGGTCTCTGAAGTCGTATTCTCATTGGCATTCTGACAACTAATGGCAATTATGCTCAGCAGGATCAACATTTGCTTCATGGCAAACACCTTCCAGAGAGAGACTCAGATGTGGAGCAGCAAGAAACATTTATTTTACACTGTCAGAGAGAGGATTGATCCACGCCTCCTCCTTCTCCACCAGTGCTACTAGACTACTACACAGATAGTTATAACTCACAGAGTTGCAATTATTCCCCTATTCTTTCTTTCTCTACACTTCCACTCCATTCCATGCTCACATTCTTGTTCGCGGAAATAATTGCGATGCGATCGTGAACAATGAGTCTTCTGCTGGCATCCGCAACAGCATCGTTAAAGTGCCGATGGTGATGTGATGGAAATTCTTTCCCTCTCTTCTCCACTTTCTCTTCGCCTGCTCTTCCACAAAAAGTCCTTTTACCAGCAACCTACCCGCTTGAAACAATTCTCGGCAAGAATTCTTCTGGCGATGGTGTTGTTTTTGGCACGTACGTACGTACAAAGCTTACCAATTTTCACTCGGTGGGAGATCTCGGCTCTTGTAACTCGTCTCTTCACCTGCATATTTCTTCTTCATCGCCGTTGTAGTGTAGGCTAATGTATGTATCGAACTGTGAGCCGCGAGCACAAGTTTTTTTATAGTTAAAATGAGTTATATTTTATTTTCACATGTTTCTCTTGCACCCACTGCAAGAAGCATTCATGAAATGGATAACAATGAAATTCACAACGTTATTCACTTTGGAACACTTTTCAAGCAACGGATTTTGGAATCGAAAGCAGTCTACAAGCTGAATGAAGTAAAGACGTTTCCTGTCCTTCTTTCGCCTTCGTTCTGCTTCAGATGACAAACCTTTTTGCCCAACGACCGACCTACGGACGAGAATAACGAACGAACGTAAGTACAATGACAACAACGGCTCCTTCTTATTTTATTTTTCTCTCTTTAGAATCTTTTGACAAAGCCACAGGAAGCTGTCGTTGTCGTCCTTTTGTTCCTTTTGTTCAGCTGGTGGAGAAAGCGAGAAGTTTTCGGTGTCATTTTCCTCTTCTCTTCTCTTCGATTTTTTAAAGCTAAGTAGACGCTAAGGGATCGCCGAATTCCACGAACCGTCTGTCTGTCTACATATCTGCTGCGTTAAACATTACTTACAGAGATGCTCTTATACGCTCTCTTATAAGCCTTAAGGGGCCAGGCAGCGCATGTGGCAGATATGTGTGTGAGCGTGCATACGAATTCCAGTTCCAGTTGCTCCAAAGGGAAAAAATGGGACTGTTCCTTTTTAAATCTTATTTTCTACAATGTCTTCAGCACCCGTTTTCCATACATTACAATCACAGTCTATATATGTTAAGGTAAGTATATAGTGTCAACTAACGGACGATCGTACTCTTTAATAGCAGAGAGCAGTGAAACTTAACACGTATACTTGACTTCCACTTTCACATTTATACTTAGAGCAGCGGTGTACATTTCATGACTTCAGCCAGTCTCCACTCACTATAATAATATAGATTTTTAGCTTGAGCCGCTATGATCTTTTATTTTTTCTTTGGAGTGAAAGTCGTTAGTTTCTTGTGTGTGTGTCTCTCAGGAAGAAATTCTCGCCATTTGGCACAGTTCCTCCCTGAGCACAGTTGACTTGACTTTTTTCCCGTTTTCTCTGCTTGCTTGACGTGATTTACAAATCCTTATAAGCAGGAGGGACACGTAACGTTACAACGAATAATATAAGATAATGTGGCTATGAAGTCATGGATAGGATAGTATGAAATGAAATGATCGAGGTCCTTCACAATTTCACATCACATCCACATCCTTTTTTCAACGGAGCAAATGACGATGGTGAATTTGAGCGAGTTGAGTTGAGTCGTCCGTATCTACACTGGTGCAGTCGTCGTGTTCCCAGATAATTCTCTTTCGCCCTGCCTGAAATGAATGACACAAGAGAGAAAGAAGTAAGAATTGATAGATAATGTGTGTCTATGCTTAGTATCTGGGCACCGTTAGCGTTAGAGTGTCATGATAATAATATGGTTTTATTTTCCAGTTTCCACTTTAAATGGAGTCGAGGGAGAGCACACTCCAATCGATCAGGTGATGAGGGAGAAAACGCTGTAGAAGAGGTACTTTTAATCGATTTATACAGTTGAAAGTAAAGTACACAGAGAGAAAAAGAATCTAGATAAAAAGCACGATATTTTATTAAAAAGCGCATGAAATGTATCTTTTTTGGGAGAGAGTCAGCGAAGAACGAAAAAAGCTAAGTTAGGAGCTCAAGAATATGATCTATGCCTCGTGACACCAAATATTTAAAAAAGAATGCTTGATTTTCCACGAGACCAACAAAAATGTAAAATAAATGTTTACTTTTTATTATGTAATTCAAAAGACGAGAGCAGACCGGAGCAAGAGGGCAAAAGATAAGTTGACAATACTCAAAGAATTGTTTCGGTCGGCGGGAGCTAGACTTAAAAAAGGGAAGTCGGTTGTGGCAATGCCAATAGTACTGTTGAAACATCGAAAGGAAACTCAGCTAGACTATGAGCTCCTCCTGGAAGAGAAAAAGCGGCATGTAGGTAGAAGCGACTGAGGCAGCAGCGGTAGCAATAAGTTTCTTGCACCGTTGCTCGTGAAAAAAACTTTTACTCTTATCCGCAAGTCGATAGAGCGTATCAAAAGGTCTTTCAGTTCAGCAACTCCATTTCTCTCGAATAGTCAGTGTAGCAGATAAAATAAAATAAAAAACGTCCGTACAAGAAAAGAATGCAGCAGCATCCATGTTATACACCACACCTATCTATCTATCTGGATAATTTTATCTAAGTGTGCATATATATGAAAGGCGAAAGTGAAAGACTGAAATGAATGGGACGACGACACGACACGACACGATACACAAAAGAAAAAAATTTAGAGGCATCAGAAGCGATGCTATGAGATGTATGGGATCAAGAAAGAAAAATAATATAGTGTGAGTACGGTCTCGTAAGCGTTCAAAAAATAAAATAAAATGATGGATCCTACCAGCGGGGAAGAGTAAAAAGAGTAGAGGAGTGAGTGTTCAAATAAATAGCAAAGAAGAAATATGATGATAATAATGGTAATAAAGTAGTCAAAAGATGGTGAGATACGTACGTACATCTCGTTGGCATGATCTATGAATGCATTCTTTAGCAAGAGGAGAGAAAACGAGCACTTGAAAAATTTATTTCTTCCATACTTTCACTTTTTCTCAGACACGGAGATCCCTGCAGTCATAAGTATTCAAAATAACATGCATTTTTATTTATAATGTGTTCATGTAAAAGAAAATGGCTCATCTTTGTGAGATATTATTTTGTTCAGGAAGCCGTTTATTAAGGCTACGACTTTTAAATAGGTACATAGTTCAAAAAACGATGTTGCAAACAACTAAGTATACTTCCTTTGTTTACTTTTTTCATTGTGTTCAGACAAACATTCTAAAGAGTGTTTAAAATGATACTCTTTTTGAATAGCTCAACTGTTATTGTTATGTTACTTCGTGCTTTCCAAAATCTGAATATTTCGATTCTTTGGCGAAATACATAAAATAGATGAAACAACAACTCATATCAGAGTGAGCGTTATCAATTTTTGTAATGAGGTTTGATTACCTTTACACACGTGAATGAAGTCTATTCTATTCTAAATAAATTAATTATACCACTCTAGTAGTTATCTAACTCAAACTGCAGTAAAACTAACCATATTGGTGAAAAACTAAAAAAATAGTGTTTACGTTGCGTGCAAATGATCTTAAAGAATGCCTTCCCAGGAAAAAATGTGGGTAGCTGAGCCAACTAAAAGGGAAATTACCGGAAGTGAAGGACATGCTGTAATGCCATTATAGAGAAAAGGTCATGTTATGGTAAATAAAGCGTAACGTTAAGGAAAGGGGAAAACAGATTCTTTTTGGAAGGCGAGAGGTATAAAAACATACACCTTTTTATCGCCGATATGTGCATTTTGGAATTGGACGACATCACATCACACATTCCCAAGCCCATAAGAAGACTGCCGAGAAACTTGAAATGAGATAATAAAGATTATAAAGAATAATGGAAGCGCACACGCACGAACGTTTATGGGGCATTCATCTCCAGTTTCTCAATAGCCGATGAAAAAATACGAATGACTCTGCACAAATTGAATTTCTCTCTCCCCAAAAATTTCAGCATTAATTAATGGATAATAGGAGCAGCAGCTATTACTGAAAGTTGGAGTTAGTAGAAAAAGTTTAATGATGCCTGAAATTTATTTTATTGACTGAAAAAAATCCTTAATTTTTTCCAGTCATCAAGGGGAAGCAAAAGAGTGACTGTGTTTGTAACTTAAGTAAACTGTGCTGCATGTTCTGTTCTGTTTATTTTGGAAACTCACCAGTTGGACTCGAATTTTCCTTCCGCATTTTTTACACTCACATTAAATGATAGAAAAAATAATCCCTGCACAGTTTTTCGCCCTGTTTCATATCCCCTCTGTATAACATTTGTACGAGAGACGTGGTTTATTATACTTAAATTTTTTATCGAGTAATTGACGAAATTGAATTTATTTCCATTTTGCATATTCCATTCCCATTCATTGCCGTCTTATCTTGTACATTAATGTGAGTTTGTGAACATGTCGGAAGATTCATGAATCCGCAGTGTTCATTGAAAATTATAGTAGCACAGAAGTGGCAGTAATGCGCACACGCATGTCTCATTTCTCCAAGTTTTCTTTTATAATATCAGTAACCAGTACCATGTACATTTTCAAATGGTTTATGCGTGTGACAAAGTCTTTGGCATGGGCAGACAAAGAATGGATGCTGTGAAAGTGAAAATATTCTTCTTGTACCCGGACCAAGATGATGGGAATGGTGAAAGAAGAGAAGTTAACTTGCCACATGCCAATTTGTCAAGAAGAGCCTTTGGATAACTTTTACATTCAGATTCACAATCAGGCACTCTGATACTGCATATAATCATATCTTTCCATTGTGCACGCACAGGCACAGACACAGTACAAAAACATATGAAAAGTATTAAACGTGTGAGAATATGCATCCGGCCCTCTTTGAGTAGGAAAGAAAGTGAGTGAAAGAATGGAAGTTTTTGGAAGAAACACAGGGAAAAGTTTGCTTTTTATGAGTTCAACTAACTCAACTCACCAAAGTCTTCCTCTCCGTTCCCTTCTCAAATGCGTGCGTTGTGTTACGTTATGTTATGAATTTTGTTAAAAGCAGAGGAGTGTGTGTGTAAATCTATACCAAACTTGGTTGTCTTTTTTTTTTCGTGACACACAAGGCACAACTTTCTCAGTTTCAGAGCAAGCAACAACCAATGACTTTTTTCCATGACTATGATAAGATTGTGGACTACTGCCCGTAAGGAAAACAGAAACTGGCTAAAGAACGATGAAAGTCTCCATCTTGTTCCTTCTCGTCCTCCGTGATAACTTCCGTTCCGAAACTTTGATATAGTAATAGTATCTGTGTACAATAAAATGTAACTTTCACGGGAATTAGGAATATCAGATCCTTGTAAAAGATACACTTGATTTCAGTCAGTCCATAAAATGTAACATTGATACCCCAAAATTTATTGATTTGTTTACAATACCACTATTTGCTACGTACTGATTATCATTTATCACTGTTGTTGGTACACACAAGAGTACTATTTATACATACTTTTGAATCGCAAGTGATAAAAACATTATTGTCTCAGATTATGTACATTGCTTTACATATTATGGAATTGAAAGAGAGTCAAGGGAAGCAAGTGCTATATCATCAAGTAACTTATAACGATGTAGAGCGAGTGTGCAGCCAAATCTTTTTCCGCTCTCTCTCTTTCTAATGCTTTTGGACACTCAGCAGATTGGCTGAAGCTGGAAGTGAACTACTTTACTCACTCAGATCGAATCTTTGGTGGATCCGAAATCTGTTGGCAGAATCATTCATTGGGTGAAGTGAAAGAGGCATTGGCATTAGTTTAGCTTTTGAGGAAGAGGAAAGGAAACCAAAGTGAAAACAACTATTTCAGAGTAATGTGGTGCGAAATCTACATGGTTATTTATAAGAGTATGACTAGCACAGGACCTATGTATGAAAGAGTCGGTTAAACCCGTCTAGACGACGGCATTTGTTGGTGTTGGTGGCAAGCAATCACTTTTAGCGAAATGAAAATCCAAATGTTTTCACCATTTGTTTATCCAAGAGAAGCATCAAGAGGCGAAAAGAGAACTTTTAATATAATTTGAATTTATTTAATCCATTCTTCAACAAACTGTGTTATGTAATGTAACGAAATGTAATGGAATGGAATGCGTTGTAATGTAATGTAATCACAATAGAACATCGCTAACGCGCGCAACATCATGCGAGTTTCTCACGTCTTGTTGAAGTTAGCAAAACTAGAAAAGATACTTCGTAGCAGCTTTTACTTTTACGTGTTTGCGCTGTACTAATGTAACATTTAGAATACATTAGGCATTCACTTTTTGCTCACACCGCACATGCACACGTGTTATCGATGAATATTTTGAAGTGATTACACGCAGAACAATTTTCTGCAACTTCTCAAAATTGTAAAATTGCTGTAAAGTAAATCTAACACTTGAAAATTTGTTAATATAATTTAGTTAGAGGAGAAAGGCACTCGAACAAATGGCAAGAATACGTAAAACGATGTCATGTTGGGTACATACATTGTCGCAAGTGTGGCTTCAGAAACTATTTAAGTAACAGTGAGAAGGATATCGTTCTCAAGTATTCATTGGCCAAGGATCACATGAGACGTGGGAAATAGGAGCTTCCCCCGGTTTTTTACCACTTTGTCCAAAATCCGTTTTAGGTATACATTTGTAAATAATAGGAAAATCAAAAGTTTCCACTGTTCAAAAATGCGTACATTTTGAAGGGAGGCTAAAGGAAACAAAGTTGCCCGTATTAATTTATTTTATGCCAATCGGCATTTTTCTAACTGGAATGGGATTTTTCCCAAGCATAGTGAAAAATGTACCATCCTTGAATATGGTGAGCAAGGAATGCGCATAATGTGCCGCGTTTGATAGATTGACTAATGATGTGTTGGTCTGACACTGCTTTACTTTACTCTGTAGCAGTATGTCTGTGCGTAATAAGTCTAACAACTTTTACTGGCGTTTGTGTACATAACGTGTACAACAGTTAAACTCTTATCATAAATTTTGCACAGACAGGCACAAATGTACTTTACTGAAGTAAGTGAGCGAGTGGAGCACACACACACATAGCACATTTATGTCCTTGTCTGTACAAATGGTGCCAATGTACACATACACAAACACTTTTGCTGGCTTGTGCGAAATTTTCGGAGGATTCCAGGATGGAATCTAGTCCCATTCGACAAACTAGAGAAAAAAGGAAATTGAAAAGCTGCGACAGCAAAAGAATGTCATGTCAGCTGGAGCAATATATAACTAGTGTGTAACTAATTGTATCTTGAAATCATTAATTTCGTGTTCTAGTGACGCCACTCCTGAGACCTCTGACTTTGATGTGAAGACGAAGCGTGGATGACATGGCGCCAACGGTTGATGTTGATTGCTTGTTACTGACACTGTCTAAATTCGATGCTTGGAGAAAGCATCTGGGAGTTCAGTTGCTCGACTCGGTGAAGTTTAAGTAACGATTGCTCTTGAACCACTACCAACCACCGCATTTCCACTAATTCATGCACGCTACAGTTATCACGCCAAAACAAAAATATCCATATTCCATAATATCCGCAGGTTTTGCTGTTGGCAGAGTCTAAGAAAATGATACCAGACAAAGAAGAATCAGAGAAAAGATCTTTTTGAGGAAAAAGTTTCTTTTTTGGTTCCAAAAGAAGAAAAGATTTCAACGAAGGCATCGTTTGTTCCCTCGTTTGTGAATTAAGGATCGACCGACACAGAAAATGGAAAAGGAATGTGAATTCCGACCTAATTTGATGAATGCATCTTGAAGTAAATTTTCCGCCTCAGTTACCACATTTGCCACACACATACAAGTAGAAAGTGAGTGAATGAATAAAAAACAAAATATAACTTTCTTCTTCCTTAAAGACTGAAAGAAAGGCGTAGAGAAAGAGGAAAGATTTTCTTTAATTCACTACGTGCCCGCTTCAATGCATGTTCTCGCGCTCTACTTTCTCCATTTCTTGCCTTGTATTATACAACATTATATTACATTACCGTTTCCTCTTCGTCCTCACACAGACGGTAATATATAAAATTATACATGGTAATAATAATACAGCCTCATCCAGATCCGCTTTTTCTTTTCTCCTTAGCCTCCCCAAAGTCTCCCTTTCTTCTCTTCCTTGATCATGAGCAAGAACAGCTCGGGAAAAGTTTGAAAGTCTAGATTGGATGAGTAAGAAAAAGAAAGTAGAAGAATCCAAGTCTCAGTGAGGCTCAGCTCAGATCCCTTACGCAAAACTCACTGCACGTGCAGCGTGTGTGTCACTAGTCACTATCTACATTACTTTGCATTAAGCACATTAAAGAAAAGGGAAAGAATCAGAATGAATGAAGTGTGTTTTTACATCATTCACATTTTACTTACACTACCAATGTGCGTGAACATTTCTCAACTGACGAGAAAGCTTTCTCTAAAACACAGATGGATTCAAGGGAACTCATTTGTCCTGGTTTTATTTATACAAACTGATATGTATACTTTGGACAAAACTATGTAAATACATGAAAGCAGCTAGACCGGGGAATTGAAACAGATGAAAATGAGAAGTCTTTGAAATGAGCTCACTTAATTTTCCTCAATGAGCCTTTTTCCAATTATTTTTGAGTAATTCGGATAGGAAATTTTTTACAGAAATAAATGTAATGCCTCCGCCCATAGGCTGAGAATTATTCACTCTACTGCTGTTATTTTCAGTAAAGGGCGAGTGAGAGGAAGTGTCAATGAATTATATTTAGAGTTGCGTTGGTTTGTTTCTTTATTCAATTCAATGGGAGACAAATATGTAAATTCGTTGCTTTGCTAGTCTCCTGCTTGAGCGTGGTAATTCATGGAAAAAGGAAGGAAGCTTGTTATAAATTCGTTATTCAAAACTAGAATAAAAAGAAAGGAACCTTCCCAGAAGAGAGAAAGGTAAATTAAGGAAGTATCCGCCGACAGTTTCGCTGGTTCGTTTGTAATAATAATGACGTGACAGTAATACTTTTATTGTTTCATAATGTTTCGCTTTTTTAGAATAAGGGAAATATTTTTTTACTTCCAGGAACTTACTACAAACTCACTGATTGAGACAAACGGTTGTACCACACTCCCCAGAATTAAAAAGGAAATCGTATTTTTGAAAAGTTGAAAATAAGCAAATAACTTTTGAAAAGTTTACCATAATAACTTACATAATTGTAATAAATACAATGCTACTTTTGAAAGATTACACAAAATAAAAGGCACACACGTAGACAACAGAATGGCATAACCATCTTCACCGTTGTCATCATTATCACTGTCGCCTTCATCAGTGCAGGAGGAAGACACGAAGCCATAGCCAAGCCACAGACGAAAAATGGAGAAAGGAATTGTTTTGAAGGAAAGATTTTAGTTTTTAGCCTAACTTAGCATTGTGGTTGGTTTCCGCTCAACTGGAAAGTGGAAACTCAACTTGACAGGTCTTTCTCCTTTGCCCGCGTTATGCTCCAACTTTTTCTTCGGGTCTCTCCCATGTTGTTGTGCGAGTGTGACTCACGTGCTTTCTTTTGTCTTCCAACCTCCACCTCTGATTACATTGGCCGAGACAAAGTTAAGTTATTCAGTCCATGGTGTTCATTTAACAATTTTATTCTACTCTCTCAGCAAACAGGGTATATGCATGGTCCAAGTAAACATGACGTCACGGGAGGATGCATGCCTCGTTCTTGTCTTTCCTTTGTTAATATCCTGAAGCAAAATTTTCCTTTTTAGAAGTACGGAAATAACATCCTATTATATCACAACGCATTTAATAAGAGTATGGTTAAGCCTGCTCGGTGCAGCTTTACTTAGGTAAGTTAAAGCCGCGAGTTCAGCATTTTACTCATAAAACAAAGCGGAAAAATCTTTATTATCCACTTTAATAAATGGGCTTGTATAATAATAATTTTGTGCTGAGTCTAACGTTCAATGTTCAGAGATGTAACATGAGAGTGTGTGAGTGTGTCTATATCTGAGACGAGAAGGAAAAGTGATATTGGAAAACAAAATCTCATACGCCGCTGGCTCACACATAATTTGTGGTTTGGGTTTCCTCCTTTCTTTCCTTTTTCTTTCCTGTCATATCATTCATGCAAGGAAGTATTAATTTCTCTAGAGACACATAACCAAATGCACACACTACTGAATAAAGGGCTGTTGTATTAAATCTGTGCCGTTACATAACTAAACTTTCCAACGGTTAGATTCGTTAGCTTAGAACTTTTTAGTTAGCTTTCAGTTATACAACTCTGTGAATACATTCCATATTAAACCGCTTTGTATCAATCAATTTTCTTGAAAACGAAACTAAAATTTTTGTTGACTTAACATAAGATATTATCAAGAAGTATCATTGGATGTTGGCAAATAATAAATATTTGGTTGTGTTTGAAACAAACCAAAGCAATAAACTTTCATCAAAACATATTTCGTCGCGGTTTCTTTATCAATTTACATAAGACAGTTGTAAACATTACTTGAAAAAATGGATAATTTATTGGAACACAGCAAAAAGCAAAATAGATCAACAATTTTCAGGCGAAACTGAAAAACATACAAGCAAAACAATTTATTTTCCGATTGATCTATCAATTTGAGAAACTTCAAAGTACCTAAATTGCATCCTTCATAAATTGTGTTGTACCCAATTTGAAGAGACTGGCCAATAGTATATCAATACTAATTAGTGCTAATGTTTACCTTTCCACTGTTAAATAAAAATTTAGGGAACCAACATAAAGTGCAAAAACTGAAGCTGAATGAGGTAGAGGCGCAAGCACATTACAACAACCAACCACCCATGAAAACAACAACCAGGCTTCTGGTTTAGTGTTTGTATGTGTGTGTGTGTTTCGAGGAAATTGTCACAAACACACATATGACAACAATTTACCCGTAAAACTTTCAACTTTCAAACCCTGATACGAAAAGCAACCCACAGAAATAAATGAGCTGATATAAAATAAAAGGAAATTGTTTTGTCATTCGTGAGAAAAAGGGGGTATTTTTCTCTACAGTTTTTCTCTAGCCAGAGGCTGGATGGTAATCCCTAATAATACATACGAAGTTGAGGAAACGGGAAAAGTACATGCTGCTCGTACTCGTGCATTCGCCTGAAGAGTTGCTTTACACTGCTAATAAAAGTAAAAGTGAAACTCGAAACAACTTTTTTCTGAAAAACTAACGGGAGACGTGAGAATAGTGACATAATATTACATATTATTATGGAGTGAATGAACCACATACACACGACACAATGCACAACAACAAAAATTCATGGAGGAAATGTTGAGAGAAGAGTGAAAATAAAATGTAAGTATGCATCGTTTGAATGCAAGCCTGGGGGTTTATGCATATGAGACAAGGGGCAAACAGGGAAACATTTTGGTTCGGTACAGTCACAGTTTTCTCTTTCTGTCTGTTCTGTAAATAACCAACATTTGCATTTGGGCGGTCTTCCCTGGAAAGTAAAAGTATCGCAAGAGATTTGCATTAGCTGAGTGAGTGATATGCAAGAAGTCCCCGAAAAAATAACAATGATGCTCAACTTTTTATGCCTTCATTAAAAAACGAAAAAATGGGTAGAGTAAAAAGTAAAACATTGAAGTGAACAGGGAAATGAGGTTATGGGGGAAAATATTTAAATTCGACCTGTTTTAAACTTAACCCAACTTCAAAAACTCCATTAAATGCAGACGTCCGCGTTTGCTGTACAATATTAGTACAAATTTCATATGAGTCCATGCGTGGGAAGGATTTTTATTTTAACAAATATGTTTTGTTTTACCTTTACCATTTTTTTTCGTCTTTCACCGCTTTTGCTAACCTGTGCGGTGCGTGGGTTAAATAAAAATGCCGGTGGAGCTATGAACTAATTTTTAATGTAGCCGGATATAATTTCAAGCGAATAAGCTAAATAACGACGGATATGTAAAAGAGACTATTAATAGTTACTAATATGCATTTCGGAGGTTATGTAGGCGAAAGCGTGGAATGAAGATGAGGATGAAGAGCCAAGAGAGAATTAGGTTGTTGAGAGAGGAAAAACTCTCGAGTAGGTAACATAACGTAACATATAATAAAAAGTGGCTTGATGTACTACTTAGCACATCACATCACATTATCTTATATTACCTATACCTTTTTTCTCCTTCTGTTCTGGAATGAGCTTTTTTTTAAAGTACCTGGATTTTCACAGGTCTCATCTCAACCAGAATAACAACATAACACTAACACTCCAATCCCATCTCATAACAGTATCATGAAAGCAGTAAACTTATTTACATTAAATACTTATACATATACATACTCACATTTAAAAGTGTGGTCACATGTAAATACATGCAAGAAAACACATTCAAGGGGAAAACTGCCTTTTCATTTTCAGGCTTGTGAAAACTGCACACATTTATAATATCTCTATTTTTTCTTCTGAGTCTGTCGCTGTTATATAAAATAATATTATATTATTATATTATACACGGCAAACAATAACAAAACCACGAGTTTCTACTCTGCTCCATCTCCATCCTTCTGCACAACAAGAAACCTACATTACATACGTTAAAGAACATTATCCTTTATGGCTGGTTGGCTTCGCTGTTTACAGCTACCACATTCAATTCAATCCTTAAGTAGATCTGTCTTCCTGCTCCACAACAGAACAGAAGCGGCGGTAAGCAGTGAGCACACACACACAGACCCTTATAAGGCACTTATTATTGTAGTAGATTTGCTGTACTCTCTCTAGCTCGCTTCTCCGCTCTTTTCTCTTCCGCAAGCAATAATGTATTCAATTCCCAGTGTTGTCGGTTCGTTCTTATAAGTGTAGGAGAAAAAGAGAAAGGCGAGAGGAGGCAGAAAACCACGAGTCTTTAATAGTGGTAATCATATGAGAAAGGATGTATGTGGATGGTAGATAGATGTACACGATTATTATTACAACGGAACAGAGAATATTATGGAATGGGGATGAATGGCATTAAAAAACTTCTAACTACTAGCAAGCACCACCAGAACACCAGAAAACATAACACAACTGCAGACTGCTTACTGAACAGCTCCAGTGTAGTTGCGAACATTATGGAATGGAAGAGTTTTAAGGGAAATGATGGGAGTAATCGTCTCCATACATTAAATAGTTAGCTACGTACGTCCTTACACCAGCATCAATAAGGACCACACAAGAAGGAATGCATGAATGAATGAGTGAAAGAATGAAAGTGAGCGGTTTTAATGTGAAGTCGTCTAAGGTTATGTTATAAATGGACTGGAATCACCTCTTTAATTTCCATGAGAGTAGAAGAGGCTGCGAGATGGGTTACTCATGGTACATAGTCCATACGTTGCTTTTGCTTTCAATATAATAATAGGAATCATAATAGCAATAATAATAATAGTACATAAAAATAAAAGTAAAGCAAATGGCGTGCCACCGGAAGTTTATAGAAGAAGGTGGAGTTCAGTTGAGTTCAGCCATCATTATCATCCCAAGCAGCAATATCGTTGCTCCAGCATCTCGTTGCTTCAGTATCTATGATTGCTCTATGACATGATTAGTTTGGTAATTAACATTTTACATGGGGATTCCATTTAATCGAGAAGTATTGAATTGTGCTTGCTTAAAGTATTTTTCATATTTGGAACGGAACACATAAATTTGCGAGAGATAATTTGCACACTCAAAGAGGACACTTTGACGATTCCCTCATACAGTTATCATGAAAGTAAGAGCTAGCAGTCTACTGCGACATATTTACGAATGTTCCTCCACTTGAGTTGATTTTCATGAAAATGTATCAAAAGTCTGAGCTTGATTAATCTTTTTGATAGCTCATTCACTCACTCAGTCAAACAACTTTTTTCCGAGTGGTATTTAATGCATATTCATTCATTCTTTCATTTCAGCACTGGGAAAGAAGGCGATGACTGCAAATGAATGTCATTTTCTTATATGTCCCAAAGCAAATCTCCTTTTCATTGGAAGTGCGCACGTACTTTCATACTATGGAATCCTTCTAACTAACAACATACAAACAAATCTTAGTGATTCAATGTGATTACTCATTCATTTTGTTGTTATTAGAGGAAGTAAAGTACTTCACATCACTTCACACACACACACATTTTCCCATCCTCCTCTCACTTCCTTCATTTCGTGTGCTTAATCAAAGAGTCTTAAGATGTTGAAGGCGTGCGGAGGAGAAATGAGAGTGAAATGTTTGTTATTGCTATTACTATTATTAATATAAATGAAATATTACCTATACCTTGCTATCAGAGGAAGACTGAATAAAGAACGTCCGCATTTTAGCCTGCCAGCCAGACAAGACACTGTGAGGTGATGAATGTACCTATTGTGTGACAAGGGAAGATTTTAAGCCAGGGAGATTTTCCATTTTCTTTGTGCAGTCGATTTGTTCAAAATTCTTGAGACGTCACCAAATGAAAACATTTTCCCATTTTCCATTCATCTAACCTAACAAAAAAGGCGAGCCGAAGCCCAAACGAGGAGGCAGTGGCAGACACACTCACACCGGTGCTCCAGTTTTGTCATCGAATAAATCTCTGTCTTCACATCACTTCCGCAGATAGGTCTCATTAAGTCGTCCTCGACGAACAAGCCCAAGAAGAAGAGTAGTAAGAAAAGCGTAAGTTCCATTTCCCTCTTAGCTTTTATTCCCAAGACTAAAAAGGAGAAAAACCGCATCGACCAAAAGAACCAAAGCGCAGCGTAACGAAACGTAACTGTAGCAAAACGTTCCACTTTGAGATGTGTGTAGTGATTTTCTTTGCGACATACGGTTTAACATTACTGCAAATAGACATGGTGAAAAAAGTTTACCTTACATTTAATGCTGCCTGCTCCCCAGTCCCCAACTCCGAGAGTGACAAAATTCCATCTCGAAAACATTTCCATTCATTCGTTCATTCGTTTCTTTTGAGTTTTAACAAACCAGCGCTTTTACTGAATTTTCCAGTGATTGTAGCACGACCGTGGCCATTATAATATTTTAAATGGAAACTTGTTAGAAATTCAAGTGTGATGTGAAGAGAAAACTTGACTTTCACTAATATCCTCTATTGAATTGACTGGACACAGTTTTTCAAAACATTTTGTTGAACTGCTTTGTTGAAAAGAATCGATCGGATTGAACAATGACATGAAGGTTACAGAAATGGGAAAATGGAAGTAAAAACGTTCCTTTCTACAAAATAAAACAAAACCACACGAACGTGTGCATTCAGAGAACGCCTTGAATTTGCAAATACGTGTTTCTCTATTCTGCGCTATTTCCAGTTAGAGCCAGTGTCAGCCGTTAGGCAAGTCACAGAAAAAGTTACCTATTTCATTTTACATTTTGATTGTGCCAACATAGAAGAAAAATGAATTGGGACGTGGAATGGAAATCACGGAAGAAGCCATAGTATTAGGTGCAATAATAGAATACGGTGGTGCAGCAATGTAAAAACGTTTTCCCTTCGGATCCCTTGCATTACTATATTCATGTCTAAGACATAAACAAACGTTGATTGTCCAATCCAAACCATCTCTGTGCAAGTAAGCCACATGGTAGGAATAAATATTGTTTCCCTCAAGGGCACAAACGACTTACGAGCTTGACTAAAGTAAAAACTTGTTTAACCAAACAACCTGCCTATCTCCACGTTCCACGGTCTTGGAAAATTTTAACAGGTCCACTTTCTAGTCAACTCTCCAATGCTTAGCTAAACTAAACTTTGCTCTTCCTCTGCCGCAATAAGGCTTTTCCTTAATAAAACCACCACAGCTTTTTATAAGTTATGAGCTTGAGGTTAACATTACAATGATTTCCGTTTTCAGATAATAATAAGCATTTGCATACCATAGACCACGCACATCATCTCGTCTCGTGTATACTAAAAAATAACAAGCAAATCGGCCGCGTTTTGTAAATTCCTCCTTCGTAGAGAAGAGCTTTCATCGACTAACTAAAAGCTGCTTTTGTTGCAACCGTTTTCTCGCTGACTGTGGCTGTGGCTTTGTACCAGTTGTTGTTCTGTTCTAAGGCACTTGAGTTGAAGCAAAAGGTAGAGGAAGTGGAGGAGGAGGACTAACTAGATTCAAATAAATGGGCACAAGATGCTTCCCTTTCTACTGACCCCAAAAGGATCATGTTTCTTTTTCTGGGAAAACTATGTAGTAAAATTGGGATGGTTAGGCAATAAGCGGATTCGCCGGATCCTCTGCTCTAACTCTAACATTTCTCTACTAAACTTTCTACTTTGTGTTCAGGAGGGAGCGCGAAGGAAAATTTGTGAGACTTCATCTCTGGGAAAGGTAAGCTGAGGTAAGTTAGGTATACAAAACGTTGTAACTTAAGTGTTTATACATTGCATACTTGCATTATATTTTGTAGTGGAGAATTTTTTTTCTTCCTTTTCTTTGTGAGAAAAACTTTCCAAGAATTTAGCTTGTTTTCCACACAGTAGTGCTTATAAACATAGTAGAAGTATGGCACGACAAGACAAAAATTTTCAGTTCCCCTAACCGATTTTCTGGTTTCTTACCCAACCCGAGACAACTCTCTCTGTGCTTTGTTCTGTTTTCCTTTTCTTGCTGCGTTGTTACCCACAATTCCTTTAGTCGTCGTTTCCCTGAATTGCAGAGCAAAGAACTTACTCGTTTCGACTCGCCTTCTTTTATTTTCATGTGCAAGCTATGTTACTCCGAATTCAAGAAGTGAAGGCAAGACAAGAGCGGGAAACGAAAAGGACTGTAAGCACGGAAGCAAAAATTGTGTAGTAAGGTAAAATGTTACAGGCACAAAAAAACAAGAGATTCTCCGGAAAAAATTCTGATGCCATCAACCTTGATGCTACCTACACACATGATCCTCCTGGCTTTTCTCCACCACTCACGTACATATAACATATCACTGGGGTATTTTCTACATCCCAAGTTTTTAGCTTTCAACTTTACTCGAAAAATAAAATAAACCCACTTTAAACTCCCCATGCACCCCTCTAAGTTATGTAGGAATATAATACTTTCTGGTTCCAGTTCAATGGCGACCCCGTGTATATATAATGTGTTGTAATCTACTATGTAATAATGAGGCGAATTCTAGAAAATGACAGTAGTGGCAGTGTTCAATTTAAGTAAAGTGTAAACCATTTAAACTAGTTGCAAGGAAGCAACCAAGCAAGCATTCCGTGCAGCCCAATTGTGCCTGTGGAGCAATGTGTATGGCAAAGATGAGGCGATCTCCTTTGACAAATATTTTCACACAGGTTTTTTCAAAGTTTTTCTCAAGACCCACCTTAGAGCAGTGTATTTCTCATTTTTTTCTTGGTAGGCAATCTCCTGCTTTGTTTGATAATGTTTAACCGCCTCCGGACTTTTTGACCCCTGGCCATATTTACATATGATTACATGCGTTATTATTATGGAGTTGAAAGTGACGCACATTGTGGTAGCCGTTCATTCCTACTCAAAGTAAGCCTCTTTCCACTATCACACGAAGCAAGAATTTAATGTTGCTTCAAATTCTCTTCGGAGTCACGTACATTCCTTTTACTGCTAATGTTTTCCTTCGTAGGGGAATTTCGTTTTCGCCATTTTTACGAAATTCAACCATGTAACCTAATACAAGCATTTACTTTCTTTATTCTCTGTCCTATTTTAATTATGTGAGCTCCCAGAATTAAAGGGAATATTTACCGGGTGGTAGGAAGTGGATTTTGTTTATGTTTCGCAATCGTAACCACCGAGGTGAAAAATAAATAGGTACGTTTACATAAAAGGTGAGGCAAGATATAACCAATAACACTCCCTGTATACGTTATGTGTTATGTTACGCTTCAATGTTTCATAAGAACGAAAAAGTGTAAAATATTTAACTCTGTAGTTCTTACAACAACAAAAATGTTTGCGCAAAACCTACTTGAGCATGCAAACCTTGTCCGATGGAATAATTTTCTTCTCTATTTCTAAAAAAATGGCAAAATAGCAAGCAAGCAAGGAGACCAAATGAATTAAGAATTCAAGATGAATTGGGTGAACAAGAACTTTGGAGGTAGTCTTTTCTGTATTCCTTTCGGGAACAGACCCTCATTTGTCTCGGATGTATTCTTGTCTATGTTTGTGTCCACACACACATGACTAGCTCTTTCACTTTTATTCCTTCGCCCTTATAGCTAGTAAGAAAAGAAAAGTCAACTTTTCTTTCTATCCATTGTGTTACTTCACTGCTCTTTCGTCTTTGCCATTGGGCTCAGCTCCGTAGTCAGAAAGAATTAAATCTCCAGTGATGCTGAAGAGTGGAGTACAAGAAAGCAGCGTGTTTAGCTTGTATCGGAGGGAATGAGTGAAGTGGTGCTGTAACCGGAAAAAGCAAGATGATGCCAAAGTCTTAAGGCGACGCCGCGTCAGTCGACGATTGAATGAATCGCAACAAAAATTCCTATCTTAGCACCCGGAGAAGAAACATTGACACAATTTCCCCATATTTCTCTTCCATTTATCTTTCCGTTCTACTGTCTTCATCGTGTGGCACATTTTATTGCTAAAAATATTTTGCCATCTTTTCTTCTCTTGTTTCATCGTTTCTTTGATATTGCAAATAGAATCTATTTTGAGTTAAATGTAGTTTGGATATCTCGGAAGTAAGCGAACCTCAACTATATGAAACATCAACATTGAACAACACTGGCAACTTTTACCCTTCCCTAATTCAAAGCACCTAGTAAGCTACGTTTTTCTTTTTCTTTATTGTAGGTCTCCATCTGTTCATCAAATTCATCGCATTAACCAAATTGGAGTAAGGACGCAGTGTTTGTTCTATGGAATAATGTACCAACAGAAACTAGAAACACAACGTTCCAAAAATTGCCTGTCCTTATAAAACTACTGAAGAACAGGAAGCTAGAAAGCAGCTGAAATGAAACAATTCGAAACAGAACAACATTTTCTTCCAAGAAGATAAGATCGTCGCAAGTATGCATTTTGTATTATCATACCATAGACAGACGTTAGAGATCGTTGAGCGATCCCTCTTCTCTCATTCATGGTGCACGTATGTATCTAGCAGCTTTTTTTTCTTTTCTTCTGTCCTTTTATTCTCTGGAACACATTATGTAATTTATTACGTTCACTGATACTTTCACTTGCTATCTTATCTCCTCAAGAGCTTTTCTCCCAGCTGCAATATGATGATGTACTCTGAATATTGTACCACGATGAAAGTCGAAAAAGCAGGAAAGCAAACCAAAACCCGGTCCCGGTAGACAAGCCTTAACCGTTAACTGCTAAGGTCTTTTCTTATGTCGTAACGAAACAATGCATCCTTCACTTTGATGCATACACCGTTGACGGGAAGTCCGTAGATACAAAAATAGTTGGCAGGTTTTTCGCAAGTTGGGTGCTTGGCGGAATGTTTACTACATACACTGGCCACGGCCATCATTTCTCTTCTTTTCACACTCACTTCATACAAAAGTTTTTCAAGTTGTAAAAAATATGTGCCACAAAAGGCTATACATAGACCTCCCACTCATGGTAATCTGTTCCGGTGATGTATGAACTGACAGCACGATGCTTTTAAATTCACCACCAAGATGAATGTCTAAATCAATGAGATGGTCACAGCATATCAATTTCCAAGAGCAGAAGCAGAGAAAATGGGAAACCAGGGGAGTTTTCTGGGCGGGTCGCTCGACTCAGACTAAGCAAATGATAAAAAGTAAAAGGCATTGGAAAGCGGCGGAAGAAAAAAGCATGTGTGAAAAATGATGTCTTTTAAAGAATGTTTTCCAGGGTGTCTCTCTCCACTTCTTTCCTCATCATTCCTTTCTTTCATTCACTCACGATCTTCAAAGAATGAACAATCGAATATTTAATATTAAAATCCAATATGTTAGAATAAAAAGACGGAGTCGATTTTACGGAATTCATGTATTATAATCATTACTCATGAGATACCGTTCAAAAATTCATTCTGTTTCATCTCTCTTTATGTGTGCCCTTCAGTAGGATCAATTCGGCATGTAGAGTAAAAAAGTGATAAAATCTTTGGGTGTGTTTCCTGCTAGGATTCCATCAAGAATGTGGTTGACAAGTTTTGAGAAGAGAATGGAAGAGCAATTTTTATGCTAGGTAGGTGTAAGTAGACACAACAGGAAAGCTCAATCGTCTGACGAATCGTTGTTTTGTGAACTAAGCGGAGCATTCGCAGTGGAAATCCTATCGTAAAAAATAAAGCCGCTCGTTCAAAATCCAACCAAGTGAAAACAAAAGGGAAATGGGTAAAAAGAAAGCAGAAAGAAGCAACTATTTTTTTTCTGAAAGAAACGAAGAAAAAGAAACTCACTTGGACATTATTATTATTACGGTTATTCTTATTCATTTAGCAGAAACTACCTATTATACTACCTACCTACATACTACTAACTATTATATAGTATGTACATATGTACATACGTGTGCACTTATTACGGACACAAAATATGCGAAGTGAATGTGAACGACAGACAAACATATTTTTTTCTCCGTTTCTCTACTTCTTGCATCACAACAGGGTTTGCGATGCGTTACGTCGCGATTCACTTACTACTTTTCGTTATTATTATTACGTATTATTATAATTATTATGGAGCCAAGGGAAAGGAAAGAAGCGGAAGGAAGGATCATTTCAGCAACATCATATCAACTCCACTGCTCCTTAACTCAAGGGCCTGTGTGACCGGATGTTATACAAATGTTAGATTGTCTATTTATTGAGGATTTCTCCTACCGTCGTCGTGATGATGATCATCAAAACATGGAGTATGTATCACACAATCACACACTGTCCCAACAAATACATACATAATGCATGTCGGTTTTATAGTGTTCAGTGATGAGATGACAGCTTGCAGAAGACTTATAAAACAGTTACTGTCCATGTTCAAGTGATGTGATGTGCTACACGAACGAGGTCTTCAACTCAGAATGCTGCTTCATTATGGTGGTATGTAGTAACGGTGTCTTGGTATCATCGTCATCATCCGTGGCAGCTGCTGTTCCCTATTACTCTTTTTTTTTATCGAGTATGTCTTTTTCTTATACTCATGTCCAAATGTCCGGCAAACCTTAATGATAGACTCTGATATCTTATCGTTCTCGTTCCCTCTTAAGTAGTAATAAGAAGATGCCAAGAAAAAGCAGGCCATATAATATTTTATGAATGCTGCGAAATAGTCGAATGTAATGTAGCAAAGAAAGCGGCCGCTGGTTTGGTAAAAGAAAGGACTCGTGTCTGAGCCACGGTGTCTCTCTTCCGTCTTCACTCACTCACTGGTTACTGACCATCATTATCTGAAAATATCTCCTCGAGGAAGGAATTTTTCTTCCCTTCCCGAAAAAATACTCGACATCATCAAAAAATCCAAGTCTCTGAATCGTCGTTTCTTTTGGTTTCCCAAAAACGCAATCCCAAAATAAAAGAAAATGCTTTCTTTTGTATTTTCTTTTAGGTATTATTGCGCGATGAATGATGTGTTTGAAGAACTAGACGCTGGGGAAGAATCAAAGGCAAAAGTAAGTAAGCAACCCCTCGTTTTTTTTTGTTTTGGCACCATTTCATATTACCACCATCTCCTTTCTCCCATTCTTCTCTTCCTTTCTTAGAGGATAAAGAAGAAGAAAAAGAAACATTATTTCCAGTTACAGCAGCTGTGCCACCTTTTCCCTTCTTTTTCATGGAAAATCTTGTAAAGAACTGTAATACACGTACATGTGTAAGTCATAATAATAGTAATAACTGCATTGCATTTACTTTGGCATTTATTTAGGACTATTATTTGCTGCTGCAGCAGGAAGCAGTGGCATTGGCAAACCCTAAATCCAAATCCTTATTGTTGTTAGCACAAGCAATTTGATCGGTCGAGTTGAAAATGCAGTCGGTGGAAATGAATACCTACGTATTTATGAGATCTCCCCTCTTCTCGTTCGACGTTCGACGCAGCGGATTGATGCGGACGGTCGATTCAAGTGAAGTGATCTTACAAAAAGAGTCACAGTTGTATAAAGTAACACTCAAGTCCAACTCAACTGATCTCAAGGAAGAGAAAATGTTTCATTCAAGTGAGTTTCAAATGTATTGTTATATCAGAATATACTATCACATCACACTCAAGTTGAACATGATGAAACTTTGAGAATAAAAAGAACTTATCCTGGACCTTATGCCACGGCTACCCTCTTTATAATAATTTCATGGAAAGGTGTGATGTGAGACAGTGACATTGCCCCATGTCATGGTAAGTGTGTCCGGAAGGGGAATTAAATACATTATTCTGACCTCATCCTTATTACATCACGCTAGCTATTCCCTGGAAGATATATGCGCAAAAGGAAAGAGAAACGAAACGTGCAGCAATTTTATTTTATTCCAAAAATAACATGCTCCACGAACGACGATGGTGCGTAGCCAGGAGAGCGATTCTATTACATTACATTATTATGTATGGATGGACATGGTCATATGAAATCATAGAATGTAGTATCGTATTATCATGTATGTAGATGATGCTCAGCCTCATATCATCAAATAAACTTTATTCTGGACACATAATGTGTAAGGTTGCGGAATAATATTGAAGTGTGTCAATTTCGTATGCAATGATGGTACAAAAGTAGTTTTGCTCTTTTTCACACCATTCTCATTTTCGAGTGGAGGTGGAGGAGTCTACTACAACGTAGCACCAGGAGCGTGAAGGAAAATCGACCCAGAACCTAGGGAAACCAAAACTCTCCTCTTCTTTTCCAAATTCTTCTTCTTTCCTCCTTTTAACCCATTCTTTCTTTCAGTGTGTGAAGACGAACCTCGTTTAGTAGTAAAGTGTAAAAACCGTATGTTCTTTTTCTCAGGGTTGTAAAATGCTAAAGTGGATTGCTTTGCTCTACACTAAAAGGACTTTTTACTCTCTTCTTAAAAAATTTGCCAACTCTTTTTACCCATTCTCTGCATTAAATTACATTCATTAAATTATAGAATCCTTTTTATACAGAAAAGCTTTTAGAAAAACCAACATTTAAAATTAAACCAGTAATACCAATTTTTTATTTATTACAAAAGTGACTGCAATTTAGCCTTTCAATTATTTTTTATTTGCCAGATTTTGACTTTTTTAAAATATAGTCTATATAATATAGTGTTGACGGTAAAGCTGATGTAAGATAAAAGGATAAAGTTTAAAATCTACACTTGTTCAATACACTTTTTTATTACAAAACTTATATTAATGATACATACATAATATATATGTATAGTATAGTTAATTACTGACGAAGACGTGATATGTGGAACAAAGACGAGACCTTTCAGTACTTTCCTTCAATAGCGTTTGCATGGTGTAGTGGTTGATCACTCCTGTTTAACACACAGGCGGTCCCAGGTTCGATCCCTGGTGCAAACACTTACTTTTTGGTTTGAAGAAAAATGAGGGACCCTTCACAATCAATTTTTTTGGGGGCACACACAGCTCGAATCTGATCACATCAAAATGAACCATGTGATTTCTCATGTATCATGCAATCGGATTTGATCCCACCATTAATGACATAATTTTTAAGGGTCCCTCATTTTTCTTTGGTAGTTCAGATTTTTGATAGGGGTCAAAGACATTTCCAAGGCAAATGAATAACTTGGCAAAATTTGAGCAATGATTGATGCTGTATGGCATAAGATGAACACTGTGAATGGTTGGATAAATAAAATGGAGTATTTTTGCCTGTAACAATGTGAAGATGAAAGGGAAAACCGAAGAAAGTTAATAATAACCCATACAAACATAATTAATGAACAACAAGTAGGGAAACTTCGTTGAAGATTAAAAAAGTGGATGGCTGAACGGGATTTTCGATTTATTTAGTAGGTGATTTGTAATTACGGAAATCTGGTGCAAACAACCTACTTTTACTCTTGACTTAAAGTTTTAACTCTTTCCTATACCATGTAACATTGTACAGTACGTTATAAAGATTGAAACTGTAACGGACGAATAACTGGCTATTTGAAATAAACTTATTTTTACAACTGACTTCCGAATAAATAAATTGGACAATGTGCTGCAAATAATGATAAATTAGAAGCCAGTAAATGCGTAAATAATATTTTATAAAGAAATCTTTGGAAAGTGAGTTGGGCAAATATTCTGAATGGAAATGGAGTAGGATTTTTACGTTTCACTTGCCTTCATGGAAATTAAATATCCACGAATTCACACAAAAGCATCCATGCATTACTTCTAACTTCACATACTATCATGTTTGATATGATGATTGGATGCCGATGTGCGCGTTGCTTGTGAGTAGTGTAGTTGTAAGTCATGATCATGAATTCTTTAGATGGTTCTTTCGGGAAAAGGAGAGATTCCGAGTAACAAGCGAGAATAACATTTTTGTAACTACCTTTTTATTCCCCATTATTATTATTATGACCATCTCCTATCTTTTAAGTGATTGCTGTGTAGGTTGTAGTTGTAGTTGTAACAGTCCTGTGCATATGTAATACGCATTATTTCCTCCTCTCAGCGTTTTACTGCGCACATATCGCCTTCTCTTTCTCTCTCTATCTCTGTTTCCCCATGAAAGAAAAAAACTCAGCTGAAAACGTAGTCAAGAAATTTGTAGTAAAAATCATGAGAATCGAGCAAAACTACTTGAAAGAGAAAAGATTTTCTTGTAAAAAGCTTTTTTCTACATGTCTCTGTCTACTTTGCTATTTACTAGGAGGTACTTACGAGAACAACATTCACATCTGAAAAAGCTTTAAAATGTATTTATTATAGAAGCAAAGTGATTCCGTAGTCATAGCCTAGCCTTCCAAGAAAGAATAAGCAGACTGACAGAACTACTTTAGCCCTTGAATAGAGTCAAATAAATACGACAGACATTTCGTTTCCATTTTAGACTATTTATATATTTTTGCATCCAGTCTTGTCTAGTCGACTACGTTGGACTTCTTTTGATTTTTTTTTTCACACACGCTTTTTGCCATTCAAAATTCAAAATGCAACAACAACAATGATGATGTATGTGATAGCAAATGCAGGAAGCTATGAAGCAGCAGTGATACGATGTGACGGTTTCTTCTTCATCTACTTATTTCGGATTCATTCAATTCGGTTGTCTAGCTTGAATCTACTTTGCAAAATGCAAAAATGCACCTCTTCAATTCAGTGACGTTGGAATGTAGAGGAAACAGACAGTGAAATATATTTTTTGTAGGGATCTGATCTGGGCGCGCGAGTGTTTGGGCATTTATTTGTGCTTTTTACGTTCTAGCGCATAATAAGCAGTATATCCACAGGAAGAAAAGAGTTGTTCAAGTAGAGCAAGAAATTCAGGTAGTTACTATATTTGTTGACTGGGAGTTTTTACCACTGAGGCATAAAGAGATTTCAAGTTTGGAATAAAATCCCATCAACCCCAAAGGGATATTTTTACAAGAAAAAGTTCAAATTGTCCGTTTCTCTGCGCATGCAAGGTAGGTAAATAATTATAAATTGTGTACTTCAGTGAAATTTAAAATTATTTTTATTATTTCAAAAGAAAATGGTAAAAGTATTCGTAAATTCCAGCTGATGTATCGGGAATCGAGTCTTAACTCTCACTTACTTCCTTCATTTTTCAACCAGACAGAATTACGGAATATATCGTGAAAAAGGGAGAAAAAGTAACGATTTCGGGTTTTCCCATTACTGTTATTGTGAAAAAAAAATGCGTGGAGTTACTAGTGGTGAATGTGAATACTGGAGAAAATGTGTTACGCACAAAACGTAACTTAAGATAGCATAACATCAAGCTAAGATGCTTTAGTCACACATAAAGAAACAGAGGCTCAAAAACTCACCAAGAATCATATATACAATTGTTTGTACCGACATAACACTGAAGACAACAAAAACACAAACTTCACTTCAATCTGAAGCAAGTGAAAGGAAGAGAAAAATGAATGAGAAAAAAGGAATCTCACAATTCAACCTCGACGGAAAAATGCATTATACATTTGGTACATATACATATACAACGTTGGTTAGTGAATGTTGACGCTGAAATATGTATGAATGTATGCACAGTGTAGCAAATGGCATGAGCTTTACGTTTCCTCACAGAGAAGATGAAAAAAGAAAAAAAAAAGAGGAATGTTGCAAGGAAGGAATGAAGAAGGAAGAAGGCTCCTCAGGAGACGCTAAAAGAGAAGATTTTCCTTTGAAATCAACTTTGAAATATGTATTTTCTCCTTTATTTAAAAAAAGCTACTTTGCTCTCCAATTTTACTACTGTTATTTACTTCATATATATATTCGTACGCAGGGAATAAAAACGATGGAATTGCGATGTATGAAAGAACGAGATTTTTATTTTCAGCCTCGCTTCTCTCCTCAACCGACATCGTATAGTACCTACCCTGAATTGGTTTTTTACTTATCATTATATTCTGTCTCTGTGTTTGTGCACATTAACAATTCAAACAACTGCGATGATGCAAAAGTCAACAAATTTTTATTTGGACTTTGTGGCTTACTTGAAACTGTTACAGCGGAATACATTATGAAATACATGTAGCGTACGTCGTTGTTATAATATATTCTTGTGATGTTCAACTTTTCGATTTTAAGTAGGCGAATTGAAACTTGGGAAAAGAATATGAGAAGCATGGTTGAATCAGTTGAATGTCATTGGCGCTATATAGTAAATGCCGCAAGGACCGCAAAACTTGTCTTTAGTAAGTATCAAAAATATTCTCAACTATTTCCACTTGACCTTAAATAGAATGTCAGAGTGTACTCAATTTTCGTAGGTTGTATGCACGTCACGTCATAAAAACGTTTGTATTTTTCTGGGCCTAGTTCGGATTTGAAAAATAAGGTTACACGAAATGCAAGCGTCAGATCAGTGCAATTTAAAAATGGAAACTTTCCAGCTACATTTTAAATCTAAAATTGTACTAGCAGTAACTATTTATGATGTTCACTTTACAGCTCTTTTTATAGTCACTTTATTTATTTCTGGACACAAACTTGAGTTCTGTTCACTCACCCTTGAAAACGCAATAATGTATAAAATGAGAAGCATTCGTGCCAAATTTGGCACAAGTCATCACAAATATGAACCAAAAGTGATCGATAAAAAGTAACAAATTCAAACAACCTTTTCATTCCAATGAATCTTTTTACTGACCATAAAAAATTTCAAGGAAAAAATACAAAAGCTATACGAATTTATAAAATGGACCGCTAGTCTACTCAAAAAGAGTCAAATATTATATTTATTATGCTCTTGAAAAGGAAATCAGCCAGAAGAGCTAGAAACATTCATATTCAGTATACATCAATGCACTTGATTCACTCCAGAAAGGAGAAAACATGTCCAGCAGCATTTTTCTACTTTTGCTGTACCATCACCGAACGCTATCTCTATAAGCTTCTTGTGTCTAAGAAAGAGGAACGAAAAGAAAGAGAAATGAAAATAATAGCTCCCTTATGATACGTATCTTGTGTGTGTGATGAATATGTGAAAAACGAATTTCATCCATCTGGAAGTAATCATAGTGGATTGTAAATTTTCCTTCTTCTAAAAAGGTATCAGATTCCAAAGAAATGTATGTGCATTCTATTTTATGATATTACCTACTTCAGACAGAGAAGAAAAAATTTTCAGGTTGATGCAGGCAGAACGAGAAGGCGAGACCCCAGACTGAAAAGAAAAAGGATTCCGTAGCCTTTACTTATGCCACTTTTTGTTTGTTTGAAGTCTTGAAGAGTAACCAAACCAAAGGATTTTGACTTTGCCTAGATCAGGTACTTGGTAAGTACGATTCATATCAGACAAGACTATTCAGCGCATTTTCTCCTTTTTTTCCCTTTTCCTCGACCATTCCACTCTCACAAGTCAGCCTTTTTTCTTCTTTACCCACATTTTCAGGAAATAAGAAGTTCATAACACTCACCAACTCAAAGATTTAAATCATGCAAAGGAACGAAAATCTGACAGTAATATCCAAATTGTGGAATATTTATTTACGCATTGAATGACTTCAGACAAAGTCTTACACTAGTCCAACCGATTGATAACGCGGTTGAGCCGTTATATGTATTCAAGTGATTCACGTGTTTGAGGAGAGCACGTTGAAATGAGAGATTGAAATGACTTTCTAGAATCAATAATTTTTCGTTTCGCATGCTGATAAATACAATACAACCTGCGGTGCCGTGGCATTGTCAAGATTGTTGACACATTTCTACTGCCATGCGCGTACCTATTGTTCAAAGACGCTAACCAACAGAGCGAATAAACTTAAACTAAACCTGTAACTTAAGCATAAATTGTAGAAACAATTGTCTTAACTCAGAATTAGATTAAGTAGTTTACGCAAATCATGGAACTAAATATAAAGAAAGAAAAGTTTTCCATTGCTTTCCACAAAGTTGTCGTTCTTTGCTTACTCAGTATCTGAGATTTGCTGAGTCACTTCTCAAATTCGACTTTCTATTATTCTGCTAGTGTCACTCAGTCAATTTGATTCATCAGTGAGTTGAAAAGAAGACATCACTTCAGTCACAGTGAGAGTGAAAGAGGGTCTTGCTGATCTGGACACATAAGTGCACTCTAATAGGAATGGCACAAATATTTTGACATTTTGTCCAGATTTTCCTTCCATTCCAGTTCCAGTCTGTCAACAAAGTATATTTGCTATAGGGTTATGCTAACTGAACTGTTTTACAGAGCAGTGTTGGCGTTACACGCTCAGTCACACACAATGACAAGACAATCGGACCAACCAGCCAAAAAAGTAGCAGCCTGGCTGAACTCAATTCTAAAGGATGCATGGACCAAAGATCTTTTCCTTATAAATTATAAATATAGAAGGAAAAAGGTCATTAGAGAAAAAACTATCCCAAGGAAAGTAAACCAAACTAAAACTGAGCGAAACGAGATTTTCTTGAGTAAGCAAACATAATGGGAGGATATAATGGTGCGCTAGGTTAACTGAAGTGTAACAATGTGCATGCTATCCTCCGAAAAATGAAGTAGTTGACAGATTGAGCCTTTCATTCGAAGAGTTGAATGAAATGAAGTGACTTGACATGACAAGCTGACAACTTATCTTGCGAATGGTGTCAAAACTATACCGTTAGACCTCTAGTCTGTTCCAGAAAGTGAAGCATTTGTATTATATTGTGCATTCTCGTACTCTTCTTTATGACTCGTCTCTCTCCTCCTTAATCATACTTAATTCTGTATACTTAATTTGGCCAGAGAAAATCATATTGTTTGCTGAATAGGAAAAGATAAGAGGAGATGAGATGAGAGGGATCAAACCCACTTCATTAAAGGACAAGCATTTTCAGTTCCTTAACAAACAAACAGGCGTAATATAATTAGTTACGTACATCATCCAACTTTATCTTCTTTCTCTGGCATTCTTGCTCCGGTTGATGACGATGGTGATTCTGTGTCTCTTTATTTTTGCGATGATATGATGAGACATGAGCTGAGATGACATGATACAAACATAGCCTGCATCTCTATCCGTGTCGTGAAATGGAGTCAACTTTCTGAAAATTGCCATTAAAAGGGCAAAGCAATGGAATATATGATGATACACGAGAAGTTACGAGCAATCAAGCTAACACTAACACATTACAACTTTCACCTCATCTGTAGCAAAGTGGCACATATAAAGTTTCATTGGAGGAGGAGAGGAAAGGAGGAAATATTAAAATGGTAGTGGCACAGCTTTTGCCATTGCCACTTTTCCATTTGAGTTAGAGAAACTTCAACTTGAACTGAAAAGGAACGAACCTTCGGAGCAGTTCAGTTTGAGTCCGTTGTAAACGGAGTGTTACAGCTACATGGTATCCATAATGTATGAGCCAGCTAACATCATCATCTTTTTGCTCAACTCAACTCACTCAACACAAAGAAGAGAGAAAAAGACAGACAGACAACATAACATACATAAATACGTATCTATCTTCCTTCACACTAATATAGCACAGGGAAAGGAAAAAAGAAAAGGTTTCTTTCTTTGGGAAATCTCACCAGGAGAGATTGTAGAAAGTAGAAAAGAAAGTGAAAGAAAAGTTGGTTGGTAACGGGAAGTGTAAGGAAAGGTGCACATTTTAAAAGTTGCGTATTGAACTAACCCGTACGTACGTACACCGTACATAGAACACATATACGTAACTGACATTTATTGCAACGTTCATGTTTGCCAGATTAACCGTCAACCTGCACTGGCACAGGCTCTATACGTTTTTTTTAATTCCTGGTGGAAATGTTTCGCGGGAGGGACTACTGCCGAGCCTCCATTCTACTACGACGTGGCAAGTGAATTCTGATGCAGTGAAGTAACGTAAGTTTGTTAGCAAAAAGCTAAAGGATTTTTGGCAGTGATCATATATTGCACTCGCTAGCCACTTGCATCATTTACCGTTTCATCTTACTATTTTGAGCTAGAGTCTGATAACTGAAGTGACAGCAGTGAATGGAAAATACTCACATTACTCACATATTACGGAAATTATAAGAAAAATAGGAGAAACGTGTGTGTGGTGTATATTGTATGTATATCTATTATAATGTGATATCATAAAATGTCGAGTGTAATTTGACAACCTGCATGCTTCTGAGATGCGTAAAAATTCCTACTACTCTTTTATCACACTAAGAAAAATCTTTTTTAATTTCCAGTGACACGACAATACCAATTTCTTCTTGAGACGCAACGAGTGAGTGAACTTGAGTCGAGCGTGTGCACACTCTAATTTTCCCCCACTTGAACAAAAACTTGTGCGCTTGTTCCATGTATATAATTATAATATAATACTTACAACAACTGACATTCCACTTTTGGGTTTCGATGCTTACATGAATAATGCAGCTCGTACTATAAAATTTATGTTAATCATTGAGAGTCCCTTTCAAGGGCTCAGATCAAATGATGAACTGTTATATATTATGACGAAGCGAATGATATTAGAGAAAAGGACCTGCCCTGAATAATGGATATTTTTACATATCATGTTATAAAGTCTACGGGGCCTGTAAGCTGACTCTGTTTGATTTGATGTGACGTTCATAAAAGTGCAATATAAAATAATAGGAAGAACACATGGCGTCCGAAAACTCGTGAGCATAAAAATCACATCAAATCGGAGATCAGGTTATTGGCACTTACAAGGTCTGTTTAGTTCCGCTCTATCTGAGTGAGAAACGACCGCCTCTAGCTCACCTTGTCCGGGTTTTGAATGAATTAGGTAATTAAATTTCCCAACTATCTGAGGCCTCCAAACTGAAACTGGTAATGCAACCGCTGAACAAGTAATCATATTTTGATGGTCTAACCACAACGAAAAAAGCAGTAAATATCACGTAAAATAATATTGGCGGTGATGATGTAACATGGAAAACGTTGAATCGATCCTATCATCTTATTTATAACTCAACTCAATTGATGATGGCAGAATCCTTTTAAGGATAGAAATCCAATTAAAGTACTTAAGTTTGCTTTTATGGTCAATCATCGTCCGCTTTGAAAATCAAAAGCTGCTTTATTTATTATTATTATCAAGACATGCTACGGATCGAGTGAAGTTGTGGTTCCGGTGTACAAACAAATTTAATGCAGGTTGCTTCGTTCGTAATGCAATTTTCTGGAAACAAGAAACCACTTTTCTTTTATTTGCCGTTTTATTTATTTATTTTTAACGTAGGTATGAAAATGTTATTCAGAGTCCGTTGTACATTTCAGCTTTCATGATTCATGATGACAAACAGAAAAATGTAAATAACTTCGTGGAATGGAAGAATGAAACAATAATTTCCCTGTTTGTTTTCCCTTCCTTTCTCATTTCTTCCCTTTTAAATTCGACGCTGCCGCTGCGTTTTTTAATGTTGAAAATGCTTCCTTTCTACTTTTGCAATAAAAAATTGAAACAGTGGGACGAAAGTAGAAGAAACATCAATTCCTTACAGAGTCGTCCTTTTCTCCTAAACCAGTTTATTCAGTTTGTCGTTGAGAGAAAAAAATGTGTCTGCTGTCGTTGTGCATTGTGTGGGTCGGTGAAATTTGGAACAGATTTCTCTTTTTTAGCGGAGGCTTTTTAAAGCTAAGCCAAGTGAAGCAATAAAGTAATGTAGTAGCCTACAATTCCCATTACATCCTTTTGAATTATTTATTGAAGTATCCTAGAATAAGAAGAGCTTTTCTGTGGGGGTCGGATGGGACAACTAATGCAATGCAATATAACAACCAACCACAATAAAAGATGGATGTGACATAGCTTTACTTTACGTTTAGTTGATGTATGGTCGAAATTGGAGGAAAAACGAAAATCAGGATACTACTTGGAGGAAAAAGTACAAAAATGGTACAAGGGATTTCCCTTCAGTTACAACATTACAACAAAAGTACAAGTAGGAATTTTTATCCGAGAAAGAAAATTCTTTTTAGCCCGCATAAACTAAAAGCCGCAGCAGTAGCAGCAGAGTTTACCACAAACTAAAAAAGGATTTTGATTTTGATACCGCCGCCGTGCAACTTCCGTGCTGGGATACTCAATAAAGAAGAATCCCAATTCCTGTTCGATTCTGCATCGTATGAGTAACTGGAGTGAGACAGCAGAGGAGCAAGGTGACATTTTCTCATTGGGGTTCTTGCTTTGTTGGAGAGAGTATAACACATTTTCTATTGACTTGTCTTTTTCCAATATTAGAAAGCATTTTTTTCTAGAGACATTCCAAAAATAAAACTCCTTTAACAGAAGGAAGTCTTTGAAAGAAATAAAATGCTGAAGTGATGCTTCTCGTCTAGTCTCGTCATGATGATATAATATAAATGATATCAAGTGTGCTTATGCCTGCTTATGCTTTTGCTTTGCCCTCGCATACCTACATAGATAGGACATGAACAAATTCACCTAGATACTTGTTTCGTTTCAGCACACTCTCAGATTAATTTGAGTGCATTTCATTGTCAGAATTTATCAGGAAGGAAGACATGATTTTGCGTGGTCATACAAGCCCTGTTGGCCATTACCAGTAATACACATAAAAAGGAGTCACGTATGTTATAGCTTTGGTTGGTTGGTTCACCTCATTTTCTTGACTGGTTGGGCATTATTGCCTTTCCTTGCCTTGCGTGCATGAGATGAGGTGGGAATGGAATGGAGGTGGAATGGAGGTGACCATCTGATTCTTCTAGAAATAAACTTAACTAGACAACAAGAAGGAAATCCATTATCATGCTAGAATAACTTTGAGAACGATGCAAAAAGTGGGAGCAGGCATTACGTTACAAAGAGGTTTTCTCGCTACTTAAAAAGTGAACTAATGAAATTAGTGTTGAGATATGAAGATAGAGCGAGAAGTTGAAGAAAGTTGAAAATGGGTAACTGGAAATTGCTAACTGCCTTGAATAGCATTATTGTATCATATTTTATTATATTACATTACGTATACGCTGATGATAAAAGAGAAAAACCACCTATGACATTTTTTACCAACTTAGGCCAATTCACGTGGAAGAAAGTTGAAAAGCTGGGGAAATTTTTCGATACGACCGACTACATAGACACAGCCTACACGGGTACAGACTACAGACGTTTGTAGATAATATTTTCTTGGTATAGCACCGCACAGCACCGCACCACCAGCAGCACCACAAAACTAAGCTACAAAGAATCTCTTTGAACTCAAGTGTAAGAAAATTGATATGAAAAAGACTCGCGCGATAGGAGAAGAAAAAAACTTTCGCCTACTGCTTTATCCTTGGCTCCCTTTACTCCCTCAGTTCACTGCGCTAGTGCGCTGTTTTTCCTTTTAAACTTCTCTCGCTTTCCTGTCTACTGCTGTTATGTTTTAAAAGATCTGTATCGGAGATCGATTTTACTTTTTGAAGCAAAATATTATGTTATATTATATTACCAGAAAATATCCCATTGTCTGATAGCCTCTATCCAATGCTAAACATTCCACCAACTTCAAATTATATGAGATAAAACGGAGATCCTTCCTTTTTGTCTCATTGAAAATTCACATTTTTCTCCTAACTAAAAACTCACTGTGCCACAAATAACAGCGAGCGGACACATTGTCTGTTGAACCGAACAGTGTACCCATGCCCCCTCAGCACAACCTGTTTATTTTTTGTCTTTTCTTTTCCCTCTCATTTCCTCTTTCATCTGGCAGAAACACGTAGGTGGAAACTGAACCCACATACAGCTCTTACTCTCGTAGTTTTACCTTATCTTTTCAAAAACTGGAGCTCTCCTTGCAAGCATAGCATGAATGCATGCATATTCATCTTTCATTCTTTTTTTTACTTCTTGATGACCTGTGGCGAAATAAAGTATTTTCCTCTCGCTCTTCTCTCACGCACATAATAACATTGTTTAAAGCAATCTTTGGTCATTATTACTGGAAACTTTTCTCAAAAGCCGCTTTTGCTTGCTTGCAATTTAATCAGATGGAATTTTCTAATAATTGAAAGTAAAAGGGAACAAAAACGGGGACAGGGTAAAAGATGTATCTTGAATGTAGGTTTGTGTACCAACCTTAGATGTCGTCATTGAATAAAATTCCCGAGAGACAAAAGACTCCTGCTGTGCTGTTCCGTCTTTGTGCCCACAGGTATTTTGTTTCGTTTATGTTTTGAACGTGGACTACTTTCCTTCCACTTCCACAGGTTTTTTTGGGATAGGGACTGTTCATAAAAAACAAAACATGGCATTCATCAATTCAATTTGCGTGTTTTACTTTTGAAAGAAGGCATCAAAGGAATAAAGCATCTCATTGCATCACAAACACGGAGATGAAGTAGCAGAGATGAGAGATAAAAAGGAAGGCAAAGGCAGGTATACCTACCTAATAATAATATATTTACATTTTATTTATTTTACTTTCGGATACTTTTAATCACCTTGAAGTTTCAGCTTTGTGTGCTTTTAAAAGCTAGCCCGAGCCAGCCTACAGAAATCATTAAGTTAATTATTAATATGAAGTAAAAAAAAGAAAAAGTATTTATTGAAAATATAATATTTAATTTAAATATACATTTAATATTAATATAAAAGTACATAATACACCTAAAGGGAAAGTTGACGAAAGTTAAGCATAAATTTGAATTTGTAACAAGTATACCGTTTCGTAGAAATGCTCACCTAGGCTGGCAAGTGAGGTGATGTAAGAATATTTGCACTTTACAGTTTCCCTTTTTTGCATCCTACTTGTAAATATTTTATTATTTATCTGCAAGATTGTTTTACTCGTGTAAACAGAAACTTTTCATCCGCAGCATCAGACAGACGTGTTACAAAATAAGGCTGTATTTTATTATGGCTGACATTTTCAACACAAACACAAATATTTGGAGCACATGAGTAACCAGCCATTATGTTTTCGGTTTCATTAATTAACAGATTTCGTGTTTTGAAGAATCTCTGACATATGACTGTGAAAGCGCGTTTCGTAAAGGGTTTCAGTTCTTGACACATAATAATTTATTTATTATAATGTATTTAAGCTCATTTCTTAAAGTTGTAATGAGATAACATTTTTAGATCTCTAAAATTTAGAGATGAAATACTTTTAATATGCTTCTACACAAAACTAACAAAAATCTGCTATCAGCTTTTAGTTTTGTTTCATATATGTACGTGTAACATTTGCCAGGCCTAAATTCTAGAAAAAAATTCTAACGTGTATCTCTTTACATAGTGAATGGCGAATCAACTTTTTCCGGGAACAGTAAACGTTGACATCATTGTACTTCATTTTTATTTGATCAAACCTATTTTACCTTGTAGCATTTTTACTGAATATTTGATTTCATATTTACATTTTGGCTTGACTCTTCAAGTGTAAATGTAAATCCAAATGTAAATTCTATTTCTTTCTTCGTAGTTCACAGTACACAATCATTGTCTCGTTTAAGAATGTCTCGCATTGTTATTTTCTCATTAAATCTGTATTCAAGAGAGTGAGTGAACAACAACGCAGTTCATAAACAGTAATGGCATCCAGATATTATGATGATGATCATTATACCTACTCAAATGCGTACAGTTACATACGTACATTTTATAGTGTTCCAAAAGAACAGATTTTTTCCTCCAAAAGTTGCACTTACTAAAACGGAGGCGTACGGAAAACCCGTTTTGTCAAGAAAAGCATATTATAAGTAAATAAAAGGTGGCGTTATGTGATCCTGTATAACGAGGCTGCATTGGCTGACGTTCGGTAAGAACGGAAATGAAATGAACGTTTTCCTCTCACACTTTTGTGTGTCTGTAATTCTATAACTGAAAGAGAGCAGAGCAGAATGAGAGTATAAAAAGTGGCAGTGGCAGCAGCAGCAACAACAGTAAAGAGAGTATCATCATTAAGAAACTTTCTCCATTCCCAAACGACCTTTTTTCCAGCTCTGACAATCTCCAGCCGTACGTAGTTCAGTTTGTGTGACGTATGTATTACGTGGAGGCAAGCTATTTCTGCCAATGGCTCATTCCAGAACTAATTTTAGGAAAAGAGTTAAGCGGATGTGTTATACTTACGTTATCAAGATGGAAAAAGAAGAAGCGGACGAAGAAGTAGAGAATTTCTCCTCTGCTTTATTTTACTTTACTTTGTTACTTACTTTTACTCACTTCACTTGCTTATTTAAGTTTACGTGAGTTTCTTTCCTTCCGAAAGAGTAAGACACGAAAAGGAAAGAAGTCGAAACATCTTTACATCTATACAGCAAAAAACTTAGTTTATTTTAGGGTATTATTAAATAGGTGGTTTCATTTAGATTGGAACGGATAGCAAAAGTGAAATCTACTTTCTCTCTTTATCATTTTTGTCGGCTACAAGTAACAGAAGTGAAGTAGGACCAAAGAGAAAAAAATAAATGAATAGAGAGAACTTAAGAACGTACGCGACCATGTTTTTCATTGCACACTTACTTACAAAACAGTTTTTTATTCGCCGCAGACAGTTTTACATGTGTACATCTTAACGAAGGTGAATGTGGATGCGAAAGCCTGCGGGAGAAATAAGTATACAAAGCTGCCGACTGACTCTTTTCTCTTTTCCAGGCTTGCAGCACAAATACAACAGCTAATAAGAATTGATTGCTTAGAGAAAATTACTGGAAGCTGGAAGGGTGTACATTGTTCACACAAACGGCAAACTTGTAAACTTGTCCTGGTCTTCTTTCTGCCTTTCTTCATTTCATTGATTGAACAAGTGAAAGCATTTTTTCTTGGGGAGTCAACTAAGCAAATAGTAACTCAAGCTGAAAAAGAAGTCAGACGGAACCACGGGTGGTTTAGTCGTTGATGACTCGAGGAATTATGGCTACAAATGTGTGACTGCTGATCAAGTCGGAGTCTGATGCTCAAGTCAAGTCAGCCACAACCTCCTCTCTCGCTCTTCTGCCGCCTCTGGGATATTTGTTTTGCCTGCTTCATCTTCTTTCAACTTTGTTAAACGCTACTTTTCCACATATTTATATACTGCACTGCTCACGACTGCTAATTTTCATTCCTGAATGCTCATAGGCGCCACCCTGTTCGCATAGCTTACATAATTACTTTTTCCAAAAATATTATATAGTGAAAGTGTTCTAATTTCAACCATAGTTTATTTGGAAAGAAAATCTTTGTTAGGATTTCGTTGTTGACCATCTACTACCTTCTTTTGCCTCAGTTCAGGCTTTTGAACAAGTTCAATGAATTGAAAAGTATCTGATTTTGAAGTTTCTCTGAACACATTCGTTGCTTGTGGATATTCAAAGAAATGAGGTTTTCCTGGGAAGCGTAAAGAAAACCGATACGTTCACATCAGTCAACTTGGCAGTTGGCAAGTTTTTCTCCTTTCTGTCAAAATCAAATCAAAACAGTGTGGAAATGTTACCGAAAAACGGGAACCTAGCCTAAGTAAGTGCACACGAAAAGGCGATTTTTTTCTTGACGTTGGAGAATTTTTGAATTCCATGCAGAATTCGGATGAGTATCAGTGAGTAAGTCTGAAATGGCCATAAACATAACATAACGAAGGAGCAGTTCAGCAGTGAAGTGGCACAGGGCACTGAGAAGACTTTAGCATTAGCCGTAATACTTTTTGCGGCGTAGTGAAGCTGACGGCACATCAATCAACATAATTTGTTCTTAGCTTCTTCGTAATCCAACTCCTCGAAGCTTTCTCCTTGATTTGAAAGAATTTTACGGTAAATGTAGATTGATGTCTTTTCTTAAGCCCCACTCTTCATTATTGGAATGAAAAACGTGGCTAGTGGCTTGGCTGAGCCCAGCTCTGACTCAGACTCCTTTTTCTCCACCGCTCCCAATCTTCTTTATTGCAAATCACGCTGACGCAACGATAACGAGAGGAAGAGGAGGGAAGCTAACTTTGAAAAAAAAACTGGGATAAATGTATAAAGATTTATGAGAAAATGTTTTTGAAAGTTATCCAGCACTAACACACTCCAGAAAGGAGACTCCGAAGTGGAGACGAATGAAATAATAAATAAATTTAGGAGAAAAGTGAAAGTGGAAGTCCTTCCCACGGTCTAATCTTATCTTAATCAATTTGCATGATGCTCATAAAAAGTAAACGAGAGTTAGTATAAGTGAAGGATTGCGATGAGTTAAGATTCGAGTTGTTTGTTTGCTGCTGCTCTTTTTGGGGACGAGCCCTCAGCTTCTATCATCATCATCATCTTATCACGGAAGTAAGGAAGTAAAGTAGTTTACTTGCTTACATTACATCACCTCATATTATTTTTCAGTTAAATTTACAAGTTCGCGAAATAATTTACCCCGGGACATTATTAATATTGGATTTTAGCACATGAGGAGAGGAGTGGAGGAGGAAGAAAAAAGAATTTGTCTAATGAAACAAGATCTCCTGAGCTGATCAGAAGTGAAGATTGGATACAATTTTGGGTGCAAGTGAAAGTAAAGTGAGGAGCGAGCGTTTCGTTTCGTTGTTAAAAGATACGTGTAATGGCTGTTTACCTACCGCCTGATATTATTACTACAAGCAAAAGAAACATGATCTGTTTACCGCAAAATAGTAATAGCACACGAGAGACTCATCCAAATCCCATGAAGCTTATCTTGGACCAAATGATGCATCCGTTATGTTATGTTAGTCAGTAGGTATTATACGTAATCTTGTTTATAGTAATGGCACCCGTAATAATCATAACATGTGCTAAGGCTCGTTTTACTTACTTTACTGTAGTTTATTTTTTGTCGGAAAAGAAGGAGAAAAAAATTTGTAATCATTTGTTGGCTCCTCTGGTCTCATCTCATTTCATCTCAATGAATCCCTGGATGTGGATGAAATGTGAGAATGGAAGCAATGATTATATTTTTTCCACACACAAAAGTTTATTTTACAGCCCCGCTCATAATTACGTCAATTGCATTTACTTACTTACTATTTTTATTTATAGTATCGCTTCACAATAAATGGAGAAAGTTTTTTCTTTTAGTCAGTCAGATTTTTTTTCTTGCGAAACGGGCCGTGTTTAATGCAATTTCATTGTAATGTGCAAGTCCGGAACAGCAAACAGCTACTTTGGTTGGGTTAGGTGGCTTTGGCTTCACTTCTTTGCATTTTCGCTATTGAGTGAAATATTTTTTATTGGAGCATAAAAATTCATTTGAAAAGTGTCTCTTTTATTATGGAAGTGGAAGGAGACCATCCAAAAGTATCACGTACACAAAAAAATTAATACTACCTAACGTAAGTGTGTAGGTACGTATTATTTACTTTTGTCGAAATGTTTGTTGAAATAGCCAATCCTGCGGAACAGAAAATTTTATTGCTCGTTGTGCCAACTATGGCCAACTAAGTTACTCTCGTCCACTGACACATAAATACAATGATACGATCCAAAAATGGAGCCAGAGCAGAAGGCAATCTTTGGAATAGACAGTCATGTCATGTTCTGTCCTCTCATATTTATTTCCTCCGATGTCATCCATTTCTTATTGTCCTTTCTCAAATGGAATCTAATCAGCCGTTGTGAGAAAAAGACCACGCTACAAGAATACTGAATCTGGAGCCAGCTGGCGACTCAACACAATTCATTTCAACTTTTCAACTGCACTACAAACTATAACGTCAATTTTGACTAGGAATAAAAATTTCGACACTCCAACAAAGGAGCATCAGCAGGAGATGGAGAAACCCTTAAAGGAGCATCAGCAGGAGATGGAGAAACCCTTGCACGAAATTAGATTTTTTTCAATGGAACGCTCCATTTTCTGTACATGATACTAATTTTTTAAGTGTTGCTTGCACGATCATGAAACAAACCAGTGTTTAAAGTAGTATCAGAGCAGAGTAGAAAGACAGAATTCCATCTACTCCGTCTTTATCAAGGGAGACATTCCAGTGATCGGCTCGTTGCACCAAAGTAATAGGTTACAAAGGTACATAGAGATCCTAGATCCTGATGTAGTTCACAGAAAGCTACATACCCAGTGACCCCTCAATATTTTTCGATGTGTCTACGATAGACGAAAAGAACACACTCACAGTGACATGCATGACAATGTTAACATAGACTGAAAGGAAATAGCCATCACATCAGTGAATCCCTGTGTTGCTTAACATATAAATACATAAGACAACCACTGTGAGTGAACAAATTGCTAGCCCACGCACTTCTTTCTGTTAAATTGTACATGCAACGCAGCCGACTAAATTTCAAGGACCCATCTGCAGAATCTAGAAGTCATGGAACCTTTCTTAATGTGATATCCACTCTGTCCAGTTCCAGTTGGATCCAATACATTTTTAGACGCACATGTTTATTGAGCTGTGTCCTGAAGAAAGCCGCCTGTCCGAAAAGTCACCCATACTAAAAGCCATCATGGATGATTTTTTTTTAAAGTGGATATTAGTTTCTGAGTGTTAGGTTAGGCGAGGCCCAGGTTATGGTTCAAACAAATATTTTGGACGGACGGCTTTTCGTTAGGTGGCTTTTCTCCTGGAACCGAGCTTACGCATATGTACATACTATCAATTTGGATCCGGTATGAATTCCCGTTTCTACAACACTTACAATTATTTACATTAGTGCCTATAATACAAACATGGATAAATATTACAATAATACTACCTTTTAGTTTCTTGACAGAGGCAAACAGAGGATCGTAAGTTTGAATTACAGTCTATCGGTGCAAGGCGTAAAATTTGATAGATTTCTCTAACTATAAACCAACCAAATAAAAGTGAATTGCTGATGAATTCTGTGTTTTTTCGGTTTTAACTGGAAATAACGACAACCGGTAAATTCCATTTGAGATTGTACGTATTTTCATTTTCAAATTTCAATCCTGATTTTGCTACTTTTAGGAGCCTTTACACACTTTACAAACACTCTTACCAGTGACAGTAACGGCTTTCCCCTGTCTCTTATCCTCAGTTTCCACAATGAGACCGTCACTAAAAGAGTGGTTTAATGTTATATCACCAGGCAAGCTACGACCAAGAAAGTCAAAAAGGAAGTAGTGGAAAATGGGCTTTTTAGTGACTAACATTAAACATCATGTATATTCAAGCGTTGGTTTGTTTGTGTAGTACAGCTTTCCTTTTCTTTGCGTTCCGCGACTTTTGTCATGTCGTGTGTCCTGTTCTTTGAATGAGCACGAAGTCATGAAATTGTGAATAAGCACCCCATAATAAAGCAAGAGCGGAATGAAAAAAGTTGTAAATCTGGAGAGAAAAAGAAGGACGCACACACATCACGTCTAATATTATAAGAAATGTGAGAGAAAAGAAATCGCCATTATACATTGCAATTTAGTTTCTCGGTGCTTTGTGTCCGAGTTTGTATTCAAATACATAATATCCACTTAGTGGATACGTTCGTACTTCATGTGATGTCATGTACGAATTCATGAGATTTTTCTACGATCCATTATCCTGTCCTTTTATTTTATACTTTACAAAAAGAGATGAAATGAACAAAAGAAGAAAGAAGAAAAAGGAATTGAAAATTTTAATGCGTAGTAAGAAAAAATAGGTAATGAAAACATTGTTTTGCCATTCACTAGAAAAATAATAGCCATCATTGGATTGGACCATGTCATTTATGTCTCTCTTTGTATGCGTGGACTTTCCTATTCGACATCGCTTTATTGCGACAGTGCATTTTTGGGTCGGGAAAAATATATGTATTTCTTGTAAGTTAAGTGGATTGCACTCACTTGAGTTGGTCACTCATTGAGTGAGTGAGTCAGTGAGTGTTCCATAGTTCCATGACATTTGCCACCCCGGCAAAAGCCCCCAAAGTTGTAAGTTTTTATTTAAGTTTATTAAAGTTTGAAGAAATTGACCTCAAGAAATCAAAGTCGACGACCTTGCTCATTCAACTAATAAGCCTGATCTATTTATAGGAGAAGTAATAGAAAATAGATTCCACTTAAACATGTAATGTAATGTATTCAAGTGTTTTATGAGAACAATGACTTTCCAAAGCCCAATATCCAACTTAAAATTTTAGTTGAAAAAATTTATACTCCAAACAAAGATGGTTATAAGTAGAAACTCCAAATCTAAAATAATTTTGGGGGCTTTTGTCTAGGGCATTTTGTCGGAGTGGAATTTGTCGTGTTACCGTCAGCGAGTGCTTCACACAGACAAAAAATACAAAAATGTAGCAGATTCTGGTCATTTATTGGGTAAAACACTTCAACCCCACATCACGTCACAACTTCGATGAAGAATTTCGTCACGAACAAAGGCAAACATGGAGACTGGCTCGTTCGTTGTGTTGTGAAGAATCGTGTTGCAGTTGTGTATACCTTTGTAAAAGATGCCTGCTACTGACGGTCACAACCTTTTCGGGGGGAATGGAGAAAATGGCGACTGCTTCCATTCGAGGTTGATAATTCGTTTAGGACTTTTAGATAGTGAAAGAAGGCATGCTTTATAAATGTAGCTCGCTTCCATTTTTGTACTTTTACTATCTGTGTGTTATATTAGTAAAAGAGTTGTGTCGGTTAATATCGTTATTTTTATGTATTATGTAATGAGTTATGTGTACTTAAGTGTACGATTTTACGACCTGTCTTTTGAATCTTTAGAATTGTTGATTATGTTGAAAATTTGGACTCATCGAATGGAAATGGTGCTGGAGTAGGAAAAAACACAGAAGGAGGAGAAAGGCGAAAAACACTGAAAACCAAAATGATCATGATGATCATGAAATGAAAAGAACACGAAGGAATGGTTGGAAGCGAGCGCGAGTGAGATAAGGGAACATTCGTTCATTTGTGTTTTCTGCAAATTGCTGATTTGATACTTCTCCAAAAACCAGTTGAACAATATAATATAAAAATGTACGTACGATGATAGGAATGTCAGCTAAGTTAACCACGACCATGGCGGCACTAATAGCAGACAGCAGACATGTACAAGCGGTGGAGAAGAGGGGAAAGTACATTTTTATAGGGAAGCGTATTTTAGATTCTCGATTTGTAGCTTGTTTCACTGTATCTTTTAATCTGGCACTGGCCGAGGCAACAGACACAGATAACCTTTTTCTCTCTCTCGAAAGGATCATCAAGATTTTTTTGGTACATGCTATAAATAAAAGTTATAAACATAAGACTCTGCTCATATTGCTCATCTCATATTATTATTATATATCCACTACATTTGACACGATGCATCTGGGTTGGCTGACTGGCAAAAGCAAGAGAGAACTGTACCACTTTTTCTTGCTACTGCGCCACGGCCGCACACAAAGTGTACAATGTGTTATTGGTTTGCCATAGTTTTCTCTTTCCTCTCTGCAAGCAAAAGTGAGGTTGAGCTGAGAACCGTACGTTCAGAAAGGTTTTAAATCATCTCCCTCTTCTTGGCCCATCTTCTCTTCCATTCTCTCCAGTAAGGAACGAAACTTGTTCGCTTTTCCATTGCTATTTGCTCTGCCTTACAACGACTGTCTCTTTTCTCTTCTTTTCCATTCCATAAACATCTTCTCCTTTCCACTTACTTCCAAACGAAACGGTTACACTTGGTTTTTGGGTAATTTAATTCGAAAGAGAATATAACATGGCGTGGCGGCGGGCAGCAGCGGTGGCGGTGATTTTCTAGATTCTGATACGTTTGTACTACATCAGTGAATAAATTGCCATGAGCCAGCTAAAGAATGAAATGTAATTCATACAATTGCCACTGCTCTGCTTCGATTACAAAACTTCATATAACTTCCCAGATACCCATATCAAATCTATAAAGTGAGTAACTAGTGCAAGTGTAACTGTAGCTTGCAGCAGCACATTTGATATTCGACTCGAGCGTAATCCTTTGTTAACTTGAGTTAAGAACGTATGATTCTACTGCTGATGACGATGTATCTCATCTCGTCTCGAAAATACGGTTTCGGTTTTCCCTTTTGTAAGTGTGTAAGAAGTATGTCCAATAAGATGAACAAAACAGACAAAGGGAAACAAGGAGGTTCGTTCCGGTTAAATCGAATATTTCATTCTCATGCATGAAATGAAGGCACATACTCAGAATCAGGCGCTCCAGTTATATTCAAGAAGACCACCATAACCCCCAACTTCTCCCTCTAATTGTTTTCCCATCAACAAGAAAACAGCAATGAGATGTGAGTGGTTCCGTTGTTAGCCTTTGAAAATTTCCAAGATTTATCTAAGTCACTGGCTCTCCCTCTCCAACTCCATTTTCGCAATTCCTCACAGAGAGAGAAGAAAAGAAACACGTGCGCAGTTGTGAAAGGAATACTGATGATAAATACGCTGGAGAAAGGAGAAATCGCAATAACGCTGGTGCATTACTCTTTGCTACATTGGATATATTATAATGAATATAGCAGGATTTAAATAGTGCAAGAAAATGAGAGATGTCATCTTGCTGCTGTAATAAAGGCTGTGGCACATATTAACCATTACGTTACTTTGCATTTATTCTGCTGAGTGGTTTGGTTATACATAAAATTATAAGGAATCTCATCTCATCCATTTTTTGGCTCCCCAAAAACGACTTCCTTCTTGTTTTGATTGTTAATGGAAGATGAAAGCGGAAAACGAAGATAAATCGTTGATTCGAAAATATGTTAATGGCACCATTCCGTTCCGTTATGGCTGCGTGGTTGGAATCAATGTACGTGGCTATTCAGAGTGTTGGTAATTTTGCTAACTTCTTTATATTCAAACTCAGAGAAACCGATAAATATTTTTAGGACATGGTAAGCTGCAAAATGAGTTTTTCCATTTAACCTTTTATTTATTGTGTATTGTTGTTAATAGATTGGGTTGAATAATGCATCATAGAGTTCATTCACTTGCTTCATTCATTAATTTTAAACAACTTGGTAAATAATAGTGACGGTTATTTGTCAAGTAAGTAGTAATTACTTCTTCTTGTATGTATGTATATTACGAAACTAAATATTTGCATATCCTTTCATTTGAGTAGTTGCTGCATTTTACATAATTTCAAATACCGAGTGCAAGTCACTCACGTATTCACAACTTTTACCCATCCACTGACATTGCTCTCTGGAGATATCCAATGTAACATTGTCATTGTCAGGTAACTAAAACATTTTCCACGGTTTTCTCCCTATTTCCTATTTAGTTGAAGTAGCTCGTCCACGCGGAAGGCTTTATGAATACTAAAATAAAAGGGACGAAGATTTTTGTGGGAATCTATATTATTTCACGCATTAGATCATTGCCTTGCTTTCATCTCTTTTTCCTTCCTTCTTGAGAAAAGAAGAAAGTTTATTTTTATTATTATTTTCTGCAACACTAAAGCCACTCTTGCTCGGAGAAAAAGAGGACCATTCTACTAATGTACGTTATTGTACACTCGTAGGCAGTTTACTTTATCGACTGACAGAGTTATGCGTAATATGTTATGTTATATACTCACAATATTTTTTGTAGCGTCTCTCTGACTCTTTCCTTTCTGCTTTTTATTACTTTACGATGATGCCAAAAGCGTCTGTCGATGTTGGCGATGATGATGATTATTTTATGATGATGCGACGATTTTAAGAGGTCAATATTTACTTTCCACCCGAGAAAACTTTCTTTTTCTAATCTTTCATTTTTGTTTATGGAAGAATTTTTTGAGTCAATACGGAATTATCTCTGTGTGTAAGACTGTACATACATATGTAAGAATTATGAGAACTGTAAACATTTGCAGGCAAACGGAGCACCAGAGATACAAAAGGAAATTTTAGCAGTTCCATGTTTGTCTGACAAGACAGGACAAGGCATTCCAGTTTATATTTGCTAGCAGGTATGGTTTTATCGTGGGAGGTTTGTTACAAGTGAAGTGAGACACGAACCAAACGACCGACTGCCGAAGTAGGGATAAGAAGAAGAGAATGTTTTTTATATTTATTACATTTTGATACATGAGCTGACTCTGACTCGTTGCTTTCACTTTTTTGGTGAAAGAAAGAGGCGATTTCTTGCGACACATGCACTCAGGAAGTCAAAGAAAAGAAGGCTTTTTGCATTTTATTTCATGCCATCCTCAACTCAACTGGAGAAGGAGACGCACGATACAAGGGAATGACGAAAAAGCAGAAACTCAACTCAGAGAAAACGAGTGAGACAGTGAGTGCAAAAGCGAAAGCTTAGAGGCTTGAAGCGTTATATTTTTCAGCTTCGTTGGATGAGAATAATAGATACTGACCCAATGACAGCAAAACCTTTCTACGAGCTGTTCTCCCAATAATGGCTGTCGGTTATTGTATGTGATGACGAAAAAAGTCGTTCTTCCGATAACAGATGAACCCCCATAAAATCGAACCCAAACACCGTCAACAACCATGAACACTTACCTACACGAATGTGCCACGAGCCTAGGTATGTGACTCGCTTCTTCCAGGAATATGTTTTCCAGAAGCGTGTGAGGTGAGTTTTATATAAAATACATATAATATTCACGACTTACGAAAATTACCTCTCTCACCACTTAATATCTTCCTTGCTAGCAATGAGATCTTTGCTTCGGAGAAGTATAAAAATAATTCCACTTTTGGAAGCGTCACCGTTTTCACCATTGTAATATAAATACAAGTGGGTAATATATTTATCCTAATGGACCCTGCTCTCTGGTCCAACATTTTTTCCAATTTCCACTCACGCATAAACCAAAAGTATTTGCTTGTTGGTCGGACCTCAGATACTCGTTTTATTCAATTCAGTCATTCATAGACACGTTTTTTCTTCTCGTCTCCTCAAGTCTGAAAAATTTATTCCCCATAAAATGAAATCATGATGATGTGCTCTCTGTAGTTATGTAATAATAATGATGAGATAAGATGAGACGTTTGCTTTTGCTAGGCATATTTAAGGTAAGAGTCAGGGAAAGCCGTTTCATTACATTTCACAATAAATGTGGAAAATGGATGCTTGAGCGTTTTCCGGGCAATAATAAATGGGCCACCGCCAACACATAAAAATGTGTCTGGTACGTGGCGGTTTGGAGTGGTTAAAAAGACAGGTGAACATTTACATTTTTATCGACATCCAAGAAAAAATCAGGTAGGTGGTGAAAGTTGTGGAGTTATGGAGTAACATAACAGAGCCTGTACATAATTTCCTGCTCGTCTGTGTGAATCATTATTATTTTTGGCGAAACGCTCCACTCCTGTCCTGAAAGGAGAAAGGTAAAGTAAGAAGGAAAGTGCATGCATGTCCCATTTCAAAGAAAAAGTTTCCTCTCTCCTCTTTCTAGTGAAGAAAAAAAACTATTATTATTTTACATATATTACCAGCCCTCATATTTCAAGTGAGGAAGTGAAGTGAAGGAGCGAAGAGCAGTTAAAATCTTCCTAGAAAGAATTGTGCTACTAAATCTATATACTTATATCTACTTTACAACTTCAACTCAGTGTTCAAAAAACTTCTTCCTATTTCCGTGGCTCCATCCACGTACAAGCTGGAATGTGCCATGATAATAATAATAATAATAATAATAAGTGCATATCTCATTGGATAGATTGGCCTGGTTCTTTTCTCAAGCATAAAGGTACATACATACATATTATAGTACAGGAATGGGGTCAACAAGACGAGAAGCCTCGCTTGGTTTTGGCTGTCTTACCCAAAAATGAGAATAGAGGAGGAAGAAGGAAGAAATAGTCGAGTGAGTTTTGTAAAAGAAGACGAAGAAGGAACATTTTGAGCCAAGTAAGTGTAGTGTAATGTAAGTCATGTCATACAAGGGTGAGTGAGCAAACTTTAACTTTTCTATTCTATTCTATTCATACAGCACCAACAATGCTCCCATTGCATCATCTCTCAGCTCAGTGAAGCTATGTTACACAGTAAAAAGAAGTGGGATCTAGAATAACAAAATGAGGTCTGATAAATAGTAGCACGAGCGAGTGAGTTCCGATATTACTTTACTTACTACTTTTTTTCTTCCGACATTTATCCTCATATCATATCGAAAGATACGAACGATACGATAAAATAACTAAGTATGCCTCATGCCGTTTTTTGTCATTGCCCTTATTTTTGAATACATAAATTCTCATCGTTTCTCTTCACTACATTGAGAACTAAAACCAGAAACATTAAAACTTCGCTGCTTAATGCATCCAACTCTCATAAACCTTGATGTGACGATATGATATTAAAATACTATGATAATCTATGCCACTCTGTACATACCTTATTTAGCTATCAAAATAAACTTCACCCTGCTAAATGTAGATAGAATATAGTCCCTCTTCACTGGCCATTGTGTCCATCTGCTTTCAAAATAAACATTTCAAAGTAAAGTCCTATATTGTTCTCCATTTCAATATTGAAGCTGTATAGCTTTATTCAATTCACAGAAGGAGAGTGAAACTGTTATGCATTTCTAAGAATTGCATTATTTCATTGCTTTATTTCATAAGCAATCCTAATTTTCGCCGAAAAGAATATAGCCAGTCTTGTAAGTTTTCAGTTTGCCGGTAAGCTAATTCAATTGGCTTTCACTTTACGCTACTCTTCATTTTACTGTTTTCGTCATGAACGAAAAAATTTCCTGCTGGAGGATTATCCTTTTGTGGGCTTTATAAGTTATTATTTGCATGAAGCAAAATTTGAAACTTTGATTTAGAGATTTTCTATATTATTCAGGCCAGTCACCTCTGTGGACCAAGGATGATGAAGAAGTGCACCTCTATAAATATCCTCTATGTACGTCATTACTACTACGCCAATTTACTAACTTTTGTCTTGTTTTCATTTCTTAGCCTCCACGCTTTTTCAGTGAAAAAGAGTGGATATAAAAATGTAAGGTCTGGCGAAATGAAAGGATGAAGTAAAAGGAAGAAAAAAGAGGAGTGGGCCTTCTCATATCTTCTTTGTGCCTGTAAAGTTGGGTTTGAATAGAGCAAGCAGTCCATACATTTTGCTGAAGAAGACTTTCCCTGCGTATGTACGTACGTGCTCATATAACTGATGGTCGGATGTTCTTCCACTTTCTATGAACACAGTCAGTTTGTATATACGCACAGAGAGAAAAATGCTTATAATGATGGGGACGCTTGATGTAAAAACACTTATTTTTCTTGTTTCTTATATAAAAGTAAAAAATATGGATACTTTGTCCTTTTTCCTCTTTCTCTCTCTGTCTCCCTTGCTAAGCCTCCCTTCCTCTTTCATTTTCATCGTCCGTTCAGCTTTAACTTCAGTGTGGTGGTGGTAACGTAACGCCATAACATCACATCACTTTCAACATTCAACATTTACTGCTCAGTCATAGTCTGCAGAGTAGTAGAGTGTTAGTGTTACTTTACAAGGAAAAGAATACTTTTTTATGTCTTCACTAGTTCACTGGCTACATCATCGCTGGCAGGCATCGTAGAAAAAAGGCTGCGAGATATGTTTATGTTGGCTTGTTACCGCCCATTGCTTGTGTTACACATTAGAGAAAACTAAAAGGGAGAAAACTTTATGTTCTCAGCTACCTACAATAGTGGAGCTGGCCTCGTGTGCGTTGTGTCTGTGTCATAGTCATATGTGTGTCTGTGTCTGTGTGTACCTCATGAGTCATGAGTAGTGGAGCCGCCAAAGTCGCTACAAACAATATCTTCACTGGCAACAAACTAAACATCAACTGATGGTGATGAATGTGAGACTCAACTCACTCTGTCCTTTTTCCTACTTTCTCTCTTCCACACTCACATATACAATATTTTCTTACTTTCTACTTAACTTGTAGTAATGTAACATAGTAGAATATAATATGACCAAGAAGAAAAAATAGACTCCTCAGACAAGTGTAAAATATAATATGCAATATCATACCATAACATATAATGTACACCATACGTTTTTTGCCTTTCTCTTCGTCCACACTCCTCGCCATTTTTTCTCTAGTTCCTTTTAGCTGCTGTGCTTTTTGTAGTAAGCTTGTCGGCTACGAGCAGAGTAAGCAAGACTTTTTCCCTGAAGAATGAAGAGGAAGCAGAAAATGATCCAACGGGGAAAGGAGGGAAATTGGGGAGAAGGAGGCGGCAGGCAAACGAACGAGGCCCAAAACCCAGAGCAAGGAAAGGGAAAAAGAAAGAAAAAAGAAACAAGTTTCGTAGTTTTGTTGACTAGTCTCGCTCACATCACATTTCCTCTGGTAGTATAAGAAAGAAAAAAGACTTAAGGGTGATCATCGTTATCGTCATCATCATTATCGTGTCCGTGTTCTGTTCTACTGGATAATACTTTGCTCTACTACAAAATGAAATTCTATTTTGTCCATGAATGTAAAATTCGGTATTTTTCTGCAATGTTGGATTGGATGATTACGGTGACTATAAGTTGAAGCACCACTTCTTTGTATATGTGGTCATTTTCTGAGTTTTGAAGAAATGTAATTTTATTTTTAATATGGTTCCAAAATTGCTCCAATTCCATTTTATTTAATTACATTACGGCTTGCAGAACTTTATATTTAGTGTAAATGTATTACGCGCATTTATTATAGTATATTGCATCGCAATTTTGTAACACTTTTCTATACTGGGCATTCATAGATAGTTGAAGCAGTGCGAGAAGTAATGATGACGAGGCAGAGTGAAAGTGGGAGAAAGAGAGCGAAAAACAGAAAGAAAAGAAGAAAAATGGAGGAAACTAGCTAGACATAGCTTAGAGAGTGTTAGAAGCGAACTTTCCGTGAATTATTCATGATTCGTCCTGGTGACTTCTTCTTCTTCCACAACTACTAAAGCACCATAATACCAAAGACAAGTGCTTTCCCTTTGCTTGCCTCCAGTCTTAGCCTTGCATCTCTTCCGACGAAGAAAAACTTGAGGCAGTTTTTATCTTGTATTTTATATATAATGGAAGAGACGAATGTGAATTGCGACTATTTCTACTGTGACTATGATTGTGGCTATGACTCAACCCGTCTCGACTCCACGATCATTCACACATACACAGACTAAAAAGCCTCCTTTATTTTTCTGTCACATCATCAACAACAAAAAACAGAGGAAGGGCAGAGAAAAAGAAGAGAAAGTTGCTCCTTCTTGGAGACCGAAATGAGAAGATGAGAGCAATAATCGTTGTGAAACACACTGACACTACTTGAGAGTCGAGTCTGGAGAAAAAATGTAGAGAGACCGGGATAAAATAAAGATGCATTATAAATCGGGAGAAAATTGTCAGCACATCTTTTTACGACCGTATTGAGACTCGTTGGAAAGGGGCTCTTGTTAAATGCTAATTGATGGAAGATTGTGTGAGCTGATGTGATGTTTGGCGGTTTTGACTCGGATTGGATAGACGTACAGCGTGTACATGTGACTTGTGCGTGATCTGTGTAAAGCTAACACAGACAGCGACAAACAGATCCATGCCACTTCTGTGAAGTGAAAACTATTTTCATTAAAATACTATTTTGTTACTGTTGTGTTTATGTTGCACAGAGAGATTGTGGTTGACAGAACCTCTATAAATGGATAAATGACATTGTAAAAAATAAACAAAGGTGATGGCGATGGAGCGCATTTTTTATCTGTTTAGCATACATTGTCCGTGTGTTGTTTTTATGCTATTTTTACACACTGGGGTCTCCCAGAAATGAGATGTGATACGATGATACGACGATTATTTTACTACATGTAATAAATCCTGATGATGAAGCATGTTGCACAGTGCACAGTGTCAGATTATAGCTTGTATGTTATAATATCGCGGGTTGCCTTTTATACACTAAAGAGGTAATCAGCTGGTGTTAATGGCTTTACAGACTGACTCACTTCTCAGTTCTTGATGAGCTTCATTGAACAAATTCTGACGTAGTCTGTATTTATAGTTAAATGCGTTTACATTTTTCAGCAACTTTATGATATTCGCACTCATCAAGGATCCCATGCATAGTGATAGTTTTGAGACGAAAATAAACACGGTGAACCAAGATATACAGTTTTGTGGCACTTGCAAATTATTTATACACATTTTGTCCTCAGAATGGGAAAAGGGAATGTCAAGAACATTTTGACCTCCGAAAAGTAACTCTGTACAGCTTGCGAAAGTAAAATCACCATTTCTATAGAAAGTAGCAATCAACAGCAGTCAGCAAACGCGCTACTACAATACAACATATTCCATCATTAATGTGTAGTGGGAGCTTTCCACTTTCACCGAAGTAAACCTAGTGTTAATAAAATATAATAATGCGCCTTGTGCTGAGTGCACATTTAACTTATCATATTTATTCCTTCATATTTATTCCTGAATGGGAAAAATATTGCTCCGCTACAACTTCCGCTCGCTTTCCCATTCCACATGCATTCGTCTTCTTTAAAGTTTCGAGTTTTGTTTGAATGGAATATTATTATGGAAGTGGAACTAATGTGCAATTCTCGGACTCTGTTGACGTTCATGGCATGGCGTGTTGTGGCGTTGACTTGTTTTATTCGGGTACGATGGTACAAGTATTATGCATGCGCATAATATTAACATGTGCAATTTTTATGACTTTTCTGGATATGTCCACATTCCCGAAATTATTCTCTCGCAACTGTACGTATGTCAACGGAATATGTCTTGTTTGTCGCCATCTTCAAGCATTAGTGCACTTGAATCACTCATTCCCATTCCGTTCCTGTAAAATTCATGAGATGAGCAGAGAGCAGAGATGGGGAATGTCGAGTGTATTTATTTGTAGCAGCGAAGATGAGCCAGGGCCGCTGCTGCTCCCAAAATACAAGCACAGCGCATAACACAAATACAATATAGTACAACATTATTTGCATTTTTACAAACAAAAATGCTCAAAAGAAAAAACAACAGTCACAATCTACGCTGTGCCACTCACTACCACTGCCATCAAGACATCTTAGATAACTTGATGATTTCTCCTCGTGTAATTTTGTGGAGGCTGGAACGGAAAAGGAAAATAGTGTTTTTGTTTGTAATGCATAAACTTACATCACATAACATTCCATTACATATTATATTCATCTCGTCCTCCACTTTATTCTAAAAAGATGTAGCAACTCGAAATTTTTTCTCTGTATTTCTTTGCATTATCCATTCGCTGGATGTGATGTGATGCAGCGTTTTTGTGAAACTAAGTGCTTGCTCCACTCTCAAGTCTCAAGTCAGCGGCATAAATTGGAAAAGGAAACTTTGTTTTACTTTGCATATGCTCCATGTTTTATTTTACTTCACTTTAAAACAAGAGCTTAAGCACCCAATAAAATAAGCTATTTGAAAATCGGTTAGAAAATGTGTACGTCAAATGTAAGCATTATAAATAAAAAAATATTTGAGAGTATTCACTCGCCAGTCAGTCACTTTTTAGTTGTTGAATTTGTCGAGTTGTTTTCCTTTTACTTTCCCTTCTTATTATTTTTATTTTATTATTATTACGCCACGGATTGGACTCGAGCTTTAGATAGCATTCCTAAATAAAAACAGAATAATGCCATTCGTACATTTTTCAAGCTCATGTTCCTGTACGCTTTCCTCCCCTTTCCTCTTCATGCGAGGTTATTTTAACATTTCTCCGTTTTTTCAAAAATTCTTGAAAAACCAAATAAACAAAATTATTCTGGCTGATTCAAAAAATAACATTACATTATTCATTAAAATACCGAAAAAGTTTTAGCTTTTTTTTTGTTTGCTAGTCCAGTGCGCACCCTCCACAAGTAGAATCTGACGTAGAAACGTTCAACCTACTTGTACATTAAGCTGAGCCGGCACAGCACTTATAAATGTTGCATGAACTCTCTGAAATCTGAAGCAGGAAGATACAAAATATTTTAGTGAATATTTGTGTAACAAGTCAGAGTAAGAAAAACTAGATTGAGGCTCCTACCCCTTGACAAACAAAAACTGGTAAAGCGAGGGAAAAGGAGACTTCACAAAGTTTCCGCCTTGGTTTTTTCCTAGGAAGCATCTGTCAAGAAGAAGAGGAGGGGAGACGAAAAAAGTCGGTTTACTTAAAACTTGGTAAAAAACGTAGGAATTGCTAAAAAGGAGGCTAAGACTCCTTCCTTATCAGTATTAACTACCTACTGCATCGCATCGCATCATTCATAGTACATTCTTTTAATATCAAATGCAGTATAATTTCACATCGGAAGGTATCCAACAAGCACCTCTGTGAGCAATGTATGTCGGAGGGAACTGCAGAGAAAGTCGAGTCACTTTCTCGGTTGTCTGAATGATGAAAGCCTGGGAAAAGAAAGGATAGACATGGAAGGAAGAGGAGAAGTGAAGAGAAGAAGTAGAGTAGAAAAAAGGGAGAAATTAATTTTCCATTTTGGATAAGACTTCTTCTTCGTCTTTGCTTTCTCTTTCTCCCTTTTAAAGACTCTTTTTGGGTTTCCTACTTCGTAGAAAGGAAAAGAAAGGCAACAGCAGCAGAAGAAAATGACAGAAGTAGGACAAAAAATGTAGTGAGTGGAGCACTTAGCTTATAAAATGCTATTTAGATGAATGACTGAATGACTTATAAAATACAATTTCTCGAGAAATGTACTATATTGTATATTCTTTTGTGAGGGGCTGGCACACCCGTTTCATGAAATGAATGAATGAACATGTTTGGAATCTTTGTACGTGTTCTTGAGCTAAGGAGAAGTCAGTCTTTGTACGTTGGAACATAATTATTACTTGCTAATGAATAAAAAATGAGTAACAGTAAGGCCTCAAGTCTGGAAAATCTCTACACACATGTAAAGTCCATTAAGGAAGAAAGGGAGGAAGGAAAAACTTTTCACCTAATTGACACTTTTTCTAAAAAAAGGAAAGAAAATGTTTTCAAAGTTGTGTATTAAAATTCAGACTGTTCATGTTTCTTCCCCGGTTAATTTTCTTCTTCTTTGTTTCACCACATTACATCATGGCACGGCACGGAGCGATAAATTATCGCCATGATTTTCAACTTTTGTCTTTCTTAATAGATGAATGAGTGGGCCTTGGGCATTACTTATATAACCCGGAAAGAAAATTACATAACCGGTCTACCATGAGGTAAGGACCACACAGTTACACACGGAAACCCTTTTCTTCATTTATTCTCCATTTTCTTTAGTTTTGCAATGAAAAAATACAAAAGTTGAAGAGTGTCAAATTATTAAGAGGAGAAACAGAATGAGTAAGAAAAATGTTCAAATTCATATGGTATTACAACAAAGAGATTGTAAGCATGTATAGTAGTTAATATCTGTCTTTGTTCGTAAGTTTGGTAATTAGCGTGACAATTGTGCACGCTATCCATTCAGCATAAAAAATACACCATTTTACTTCTTGCTACGCACACAATGACTGAGTAAAGTGAGCCCTATTATTATATAAATGGAACACTCCACTTAGAGGGATTCAACAAGAGCCTGACTTTGACATGACTGAGTCGAGTCGCTGAAGAATTTGAGTTGAATGAAGCAAGCACGAGTGTGCTACAAAACATGGATGCGTGTGTCTAGTGGAGTGAAGTGACACAAAGTTTTGGCTGCAGGCGTATGACTTTTATTTTATTTCATTTTATTCGATATAAACGATTGGGCTCTCCTTGACTTTCTCCCAGCTCCCTAGGTAAATGCGCGCCACGCGTGGCGTGATGCGGTCGTGTCTCCTCTCTTTGCTTTCCAATTTTGCTGGGAAGGCGAAGATAAATTGTTCTCGCCTCCTTATTGAAAGGAAAAAGATGCGCTGGCTCATTTAATTTACTATTACATGCTCCATTCAAAATCAAAGGAATACCGAGGTACTCCTCATTAAATTTCTCATTTCACATTTCGTTACATCTATTTTTCGCTCTGCTCTCCTCTTCAAGCTCACAGATGTCCATTCACTGTAAATTTACTATACATCACTTTAAAAAGCCCATCTCGCCTTTTCTTCCATCTCATTTTCGTTCGTTTTAGTTTCGTGCTATTTTCCATTAACGCTTTACACTCGCTGCGTTTCCCTGTCCAAAAAAACCTTCAAAGTGAATCGTTGAACGAACTCCTATCTGCGTTTATTTTATTTCAAAACGCTTGCATATCTTTTTGCAAGAAAAACTACAAACGAAAAAAATAGAGAGCGGAGACTGCGGAGAGGAACAAGGGAGAAAAATCATTCTTACAAAATGATATGCAAGATTGGAGAAACTAAAACTACAGTCATAACGAGATGCTAAGCGCTACCTTATTTTCCTATAGTAACTCCGTTTAATTTTTCTCATGTATGCTCATTCTCTTTCATAGTCTCATTCCTTCTCACGATACAATTCCCTCTGTCTACACCGCTGCTATCGTATCATCAAGCCATCATCTAAAAAATCAGCCAGAGCATTGAGCACATGGAACGGGGTCCGTTTAAGTAGTTTTCTAGGCCTGGAATACGAAATGAGAGAACATTTTAGTAGTGTAGTTAAAATTGTGTGCTGCTGCTTGGGTGGCAGTGGTAGGGTATTAGCACCAGTTTCTCTAATAATCTCTTCATTTTTCTCCAGGCAAAGCTTCTGCTCTTTTCCGCCGTCACTCCTTTGTACTTGTCTCCTGACTTTTTGCTTTTTCCTCTCTCTCTCTCACACACTTCTCTCTACTTCAGCTCAGCTCCCTCCAAAAATCTCTTGAAGAGGAGAGAAGAGCAAAAAACACATAACGGCGCGCGTCACAACAACTCACTCTCCATTTAATATCGTATTACATTACACATCACATCATAGCCTAGTCTCAGAGACGCTCCCGCTAATAGTATACACATTTATTTAAGCTTCGCAAACTAAACTCTAAAACTCAACTTCTGAGTGTGCTACACACAGCAGTAAAAGTGCCTTGCTTACCCGTATGGTATTGTTTTATGCATAGATTCAAGTGGAGAAAACATAATCGAAAGAGAGGAAAAAATAAGTGGAGTGTGGCATGAGTGTGTGAACGAACCTTCATTACACTACTATGTTATTAGTTTGGTTAGTTGGCAAGTACGTGGATACGTACAATGTTATATAATTGAAAAATCTTTATATACAATCATGTTGTATTTTTTGGTGGAGACAGCAGTGAAAGTTGCTTATGCATATGCATGCATTTTATCATGCCATCATTATGAGAAAGGGAAATGAAATGAGTGAGTGAGAATGAGAAAAGGAGAGAAGCGAAAGCATCATGTTTCGTTGGCGTCGTGTATGTTTGGCGTGCAAAAAAAGATGCAAGCACGCACACAGACACAGGGACAACGACAGCGACAACAAAACACAACACACACCGCTCCGCTGATTCCACAAGATGTGTGTTTTCGTCTTTTCACTTGCTCCAAACTCCTGTGGCTAACTAGACATTTTATACACACATGTGCATTTTATATTATTGTGATGAAAGTTGGGGTTAAACTAGAAAATGCCCATATAAATATAAGGTACATGAACTGGTGCTAAGTTGAAACTGACATATTATTATATAGCGTTTTTCTATGCTAGTATAAGTCACATGCATGCATACATAATACTTAACACACCACACAACTTTCAACGTCTGCATTTATCTATGAAAAACATTGAATGCGAGAAAGAAAGAAAAGTGAAAGTTGACTTAACTGCATCTGCATGTTGTTGTCATGCTTGTGCTGATATCATTTTGCCATCTTCTGGTTTATACAGATTATCACATTATGCATACTTAGAAAATACACAAATTTTTGGAGGTAAAGCAAAAGCAGCACTACTGGGCTTTCCTAAGTTGTAAGAGAAACTTTATATAAAAAATAGTGCTGCTGAGTTGAAATGAGACTGTGAACAACTCTCAGGCAACATTGAACAAAACAAAGTACGTGTTACATACTTTTTTATAATATAGCTTTTCCCGTGAGTTTTTTTCATAATCAGGGTTGTTTCGGTATGCTGTCCCCACACTGCTTCTGCTGTTGACAGCAAAGAAAATTCTGTTTCTGATTTTCGACGTGGTCATACACATAATTTACCTATGTACGTAATGTAACAAAAAGTACAAACTATTTCGAAGAGAAAAAAGTGAATGTAAATAAGTTGGGGTCAGACAGAAAAAGTGTATAAAACTGCATTTGTATTAGTATTGGTTAGAATATTCCACTTTGAAAATAATCAAAATACAACGCTAGACTTTGACTAGACATAAAACCATTTAATTATGGTTTTTCTATATTTGTCTAAAATTAAAAACCATAATATAATTTCGTCTCTTGAACAAATTATACTTATTAAATATTATACCTATTACATTCTTCGCTCTGACGGGTGGCTTTGAAATTTTTCCGGCAAAAATCAACAATCTGATATGCTCCAATGCCATTATGTTTCACCAGTCGGGACGAAGGGGATATTCGTAACGTGTGTAATTAAACCCCGCCCACTCCTAGATACGTAATGTTAAAATTCAAACTCCATGTGGGGAACATGTCCCCCCTGATCCGACGGTTCCGACGCCTATGCTCCAGTGGAGAGAAACAGACAAATGCATTTCGTTCCATGAACTGATAAGATTGAAGAATTTTTGTGCAACACCAACAGAAGAAAAAGTTTCTTCGTCACCTCCACTACAACTCTTACATATTGCATTAAAAGTTTTGCTACTTTTTGGCTAGCAAGGATTCCATGAGTAAAAAATATTGAAAAAAGCTCTTGACACGTCAGAGTTGTTGAGAGATGATGATGCGACGTGCTACGTGCTTCCTTCAGCTTTGTTGTTTCACGTACGTAAGTTTCCAGGATTTTCTCCTTTTCACCATGTTGAACAAATTCAATCTCTTTCGCCGTTCCGCTTAAAGAAATTCTTTTGGCTTTTTCGCAATTCGATGTGTCAATCAAAACAACAAATCGATGAATAATAAGATGAAAGAAACAGAAAGGATTTTATTCTGGTTATTTCATTTTTCTTTCCTTCAAACAACTCATGTATGATAATAGGATCCCTGTTTCGTACCTGAGTATAGCATTTGATTAAAAGACGCAGAAGAGGCATACCACTAGAAAGATCCAAATTGAAAAAAGATGGAAAGTTGTTTTTATTGTAATGAGTGTCAATGCAAGCGAGATTCTTGTCATTTTTATGACTTCATAATAATAAGCATATTTTCATCTTTCGACTAAGCTCATTTAATGTTTCCAACATGATTAAAGAAATAACATACAAAGTAACAGGCACAACCAGCATTAGGTATAAAGCAGAACAAACAAAATAAATTTTAAGGCTTCTGTAGTCTCTTCTAATTGTTAATAATTTTTTTAAATTTAAATAAAATAAATAAAATACCTCAACATACAAAGTGAAGCCACTCACCTACGCATTATTTCCACACGTCAAATTAAAGTTCTTATTTTGTTTGTTTTTCATTCTCCTAGAGAAGGAAAATCTTTTTATTGCAAAAGATTATGGCTAACGACCTACTTGATTATTTTTCAATTTTTCCCACCTAATCCTCTTAAGCCATTATCAACTCAGTCTCTCAAGGCAGTTACTTATAGCTTATGCGTCTATGAATGTGGCTGTATCTGTTTTGCTCTGCAGCACTGCATTGTAAAGAGAAAGGGAAAGGCGTAATCTCTAAAAAAGGAGATGTGATGCTTTTCTTGTGTTTTCTCTACTGCCTCAGTCATAGTCATTCATTGGAAAAGCGACTCTCCTTCTTTAAAAAAAATATGTAATAAGACGGTGATACGCGGGTTCCCATTGTGCAAACTCAAGTCGACTCAGCTCAACGCACGTCTTTTTACTAATATAAGGTAATGCAATGAATGCTTTACCTACTTTCGCATCAAGAGAAAGAAACAGAAAAAGAAGCTTCCTTTCTGATTCAGATCATAATAGCAAACACACTCACTCGCTCACAAAAGAGAAAGATCTTGGGAAAAGGCTAAAACTGCCTTTGGAGAAGAAGCCGTCGTCATCAAAGTCGTCTTGGTCGTCCTAAGAGTATAGTTTGGTTGTGCCTGCTTACATTTTATAGACACAGACACAGAGCGCACACAATAGGCTACAATTCTTCTGGCATATCTTCAGCTTTTATATTCTCGCCAATGAGGATAATAATATTAGAGAAGTAGTAACGCGTTCTTTTGTACCTCCACTCACTCACTCACTCTCACGAAGTTGCCCAAGCTCTGACTTTAGTTCTGGCGAAACGTGACAAGAAGAGGGAGACAGAAACAGCCCAGCACCACGAACCAACGACCAAAGGCAGAGAAAGGAAACTGAGCTGAACCTGAAGCCAGCTGCAACAAAGTGCACAATAGCCGTTGCTATTTTTTCTTTTCTTTCTCTTTTTCTTTAGTGATACTTATTCGAAAACGAATAACTGCGTCTTCTATACAGTCGCACAATCTCTATGTATTTATTTACTGCCTTGTGCTGGGCTGGGCTGTGTCGTGGCACATTCAGAAGTATCATATTTTCCCCACTCGATATTTTCAAAAGAAATGTACATTTCTATATTTATATTTGTATTTATAAAAGGACACACTTTCTTTATCTTTCCTTCTTAATGCTCAATTCAGAGGACCTCCCAAAGAAAGCTCAACACAACTTTTATGTATTATACACCACTATACCAAAATAGATGTTTGAAGGAATGGCAGTGGCTCCTTTTGGTTTTGCCCAGGTCCTCTTCTTGTGTCAGTTGTTGACTTTGACTGTTCTTTGAAAAAGTTATATCATTATAAAAAGATGGTTGACTTTGGCCCTTGTTCGTTCGTTCATCCTGTAATGCGATTTCGTGGTAGTGTCTTGAACTAAATAGATTATTTCTTAACAGGCGACTTTCATCGCTTTTTCTCTTCTCTGTCGCTCTTCTCATCACTCTTTACATGGGAAATAACATGAACCTTGCTCATTCTACATAAAATTTGATTACTTCTTCCAGATTCGGCATTCAACGAGAAAATGAAATGATCTACTATGGAATATGTATCTGAATGAAAACCATTCTGAGTTTACTGGCTCACTCTGCTACTGCCGCCAGTATCACTGCTACTGTGCTACTATACCACCGCTATGCTCCATTTTGTGTGAAAAACTTCACTTGAGTTGTGTACCGTCAAAATAATATTATACAAAATCCTTTTAGTAGACTTAGCCTATGTAATACTATTTTATTAGGTATAATACACAATACACACATAGAGGCATTTACATATTTGCGTATATTTTTATCATGCTACATTTTTTGGCTGCTAATTATTTTGGTAAAAAGCAGACGAATTTTGTATTAACTTAGCTGAATGAAGACTTGCTAAAAATATCAAAGCTTAACACAGACACGTACTTAACTTTTTCCAATTGAATATCTGCTTAGCGTTGATACGTCGAGAACGCAACTGAAACTTAACTTTATCGATCTTTTTTAACAAAAAGATGAATTAATTCCAGATGACGGCACCTTTTTATAAATATTTTAAGAAGCAAGCAAAAAATCTGTCTGGCTGTGTAGTGAACGATTTTTCACGAAAATAGAATTAGTTGCATCATATTATATTACATCGTATCAATTTCCATGTTCACAAACGACGAGATATCCATAGGTAATTTTTTCTCTATGAATTTTTTGTTGTGCAATAAGAAAGAAAAGATACCAAAAGTAATTACATGATTAATGATGAATTCCTTTGCTTCTATCTATAACTTTGTTCCCTGGAAATTAGAAACTTCAATGTGATGTGAGTGATAGTGGAAGTGATATTCTTCATGTCACGGTATCCAACTTCGTAATTCCACTTCCACCCTTAAAGAAAGAAAAGTTTTTCGTACAGGAGGAAGTGATGTTATGCTATGTCAATGTTATTCAGTGCTGAAATGAATCTAGAAAATTTCCCCGTGGTATGAAAAGAAAGCCTTGCTATAATAAGAACACGGACTTTTAGTATTAAAGGTTGATGCTAACACTGACAAAAGAGGAGCCGGAAATAACGCAAATACAATGTCTACTGAACCAGAACGACATCGTAGTAGCACTAGTGGCTTTGGCTTTTCATACCTTTTTTATATATTTTTTTATTATAGCGTATATAAAAGGCTTTATTTAATGGAGGATATGAGTAGAGCAGCTCGATTTTTATAATGCACATTACATTGGATTTTATTCCAGTATTCAAAAAGTGGCATCCGCCCGCCTTACATGGATTCTTTTTTATTGTTGCAGGCACGTAGTCACGGTTTTAAGCAGCCAACAGTAAAAGTACATAGGTAAGGAAGATAAAATGTGTCACCGGCGCACACCATCCATATTTCTCCATCCCTCCAAATTCCAAAGGTAATGGTATAATCAGTGTCAGAATTGAACCCAACTACTGGAACAGAAAAAGTCAATGCATTCGCTGATCTGCAATCATCCTTATTTCGATTATGTTTTTTAAAAACTGTGAGTTAACCAATCATTTCTACTTCAGTACACGCCCACAGCATTATAAAGCGTTTACATCGAGATTATTATAGTAGTTTTGGTGTGCAGTATAACCAATCATTTATAAAACAATTAGATTGCTACACTTTGTCTGAGAAGGTGCCCCTCTTTCAAGTACTTGGAGATCTTAATGATGCAATTTTCGTTTGTAGTGGATGCATCTTTTTATTTACCTCCGTAAAGTGAATTTCTAATTACTGTATAATTTATAAATTACAGATTAGTTTGCGCAGAATGTATTATGTGTAAAACCAGTTTTTTGAATGCAAAAGCAATGCGAAAAACCGAAGCTCCCTTTTGCTGAATATTTTCTGACGTAAGAAGCAAATCCTTTTCACGAAATAAAGAGGAGTTACCTAAAACCTAGGTATACAACTGGAAATCAGGTGATGTGCAAAATTATGGACAGAGGGGTTTTTATTGCAATTAAAATTCTTCCTTCCACTTCACGGCTTTTTAGTGGCGGAGGAGAGTCTGATGTGTGGGAGAAAGCCAGCCAGCCGTGCAAGGAACGGGGTTATACAGGAGTTTGGAGTACTTTTTCGCAGAATGTAAGGCGACTTGGGAATAGTTAAAATGATGTGATGTGACGCGAATGTTGCACGGTACAAATGAGCAAACGCCCTCCCTAACACATCGCATTTTAATATGCATTTTATTGTACCTGCAGCCACTGACTACATGAGTTTGATAACAGACAAAACACCTTTGATCATGAATGGCCATAAAAATAATGATAATTATGCGCACTAGTCTGAGATTTTAATATTATTTTAATATCTTAGCATCATTAAATAATTTCTGACAGCAAATTTGCAAGTGTGATATGTCTACTACTACAATGTTGATGTTGATAGAGAAAATAAATTTTGAGTGTTAAGGGCATCAACAGGAAGCGAAAGAGAGAAACTCGTGAATTCGTGACTTAGTGCAAATGAGTGGGAGGATGAACAAGCGAAAGGAAGCCAGGAGAAGGTATGCGATATAATACACAATGATAGCTACAAGTACTTACCAGAAGTAGTATTTATTTGAATGCCTCCACCACCTATCCGGACGTATAAATGTTTGGCGGTGAGTCAATTGAGAAGAGGAAGCAGCAGATGAATTGGATGAAAATGAAATGAAATACGTGAGCGCTCACTTTTACAACGCTTTGGCGGTTAGCTGTGCGATGATACAACTCTGGAGAACTTGTATACAGTTGTTATTAACATTAGAATTACTACTGTACATTATTTTGTCTGTCACTCCGTTTTTCCTTACTAGACTTTGTGAAAGGTGGGAAATTCGGGATCCGGAATTTGGAAAATACTAATAATTCACAGCAGCAGAGGAGCATCAACATCAACAACTGACTGAGCTGAGCGTGAGCAACAGATATTTTCTCATTTTGATGAGTTATTCTTTCTCAAGGGAGATCTTAGCTCTTATCTTGCCTCATCAAAAAGATGAGTGCTGAGTTTGTTCAGCTATTTGAATCAGAATCCGAATTTGAAGAATCCTCAACTCCAACGCACAGGAAGTTGGGCTGGAATTTGTAGTCAGTTCGTTATGGCGTGTGCGCGCATTTCGTGGGACACGATTTTATTTTAATATATTCACCGTGAGTCTCGCTCACTCGCCAGTTGTGTAATGAGAAACTGCGGCTTTCACACAGACATCCTTGAACAATCCTTCATGTATTAAAGTAGCGTCGGAGAGATTTCAGAATTTTCACCCTCCAAACAAGGCGACGTTGTAGCATTCGAATTAGAACTGCGTCGTATTCATCCAGCTAACATTAAAAGTAGGTTTGACTTGATTCTATATTTTGAGTCAGTTTATGATATTAAAATCTGTCTGTCTTCCGTCTGTTCTAAAAGTGATTACTGATTCCAATTGAAACAACTTCACTGAGCAACATTTATAATATGCAACATGCATATCCACTGAAATTGTCAATCAAAGTCAGAATTGTCATGTAAGATTTTTAGATTAAGCTAATTTCCACTTACATGCAGACACAGAGTGTTCTGTCTATGTTTCAATTTGCCCTTTCTGAATTGTCAATTATTTGGGGATGCAAGTTTAGCACGAGATTAAATTTTATGTTCACTTGAATGAAAACTATGACATAAACATGATCGAATCGAAAAGGCTTAAAAGCTCTGTGGAAACTCTCAAGTGAGCACGGAGGGAGCAAAGCTTGACGATTTTTGTATATTGTACAAGGATAAGGCCCACAGCCACACATTCACCAACACAAAAATTTATTGTAGTTCAGTAGCAGTAGGAGCAACGGCTACAAAGTGATCAAATGAGAATTGGGAATGGCATGTGTGTGGGTGAGTGTTAAAAAGTAGAAGTTCATTTGGCAAAGTAGCGAAACGACAAACGATCTCACTCAACTGAGCTGAGTTAGTTCATAAGACGAGAAAGATGAGTTGAGGATGAGATGAAATGAATACAAAATATAAAATACACCAGAGCAGAAATGGAAAACTGTTCCGTTCAAATTTCTCTCCAGCACAAAGAATGAGAGAGAAAAATATTCCCTGAAAAGAAAGTCTGTGATGTGTCTCAACTGACGAACAATGAGAAACTGAAGTCGGTACTGGTGAAACCGGCGGTGTGAACTGAACACACACACATAGATAGAATCGAGCACTGCAAGAGAGCTGGTGCCAGACCAGGAGAAGAAAGATAGAAGAGAGAGAAAAGAGTTTTCTCTAAGTAGCAGGAAAATAGCGATTTGTGTGATGCTACTTAAAAACTTACAGAATGCTTGCTCGGGTTTCTATATTTTTCTCTCTGAGATTTACGAGAGCAGAGAATAAATGGTAGAGCGAGCAGAGTATAGCTTAAAAAGTAGGTGCGCACAGAAGGAAGAGACGCTTTCAATGTGATGTGCAAAACGAGAAAGGAAAGAAAGTTCGCAGGACTCCCGGCTTTTCATTCCTCCACTGCCTTTCCTCTGCTGCTCCTCTCCTCGCTTTCTTAGCTCTGCTTGCCTCTCGATCTGAAACTCGTTGAATCTGAAGAAGTGAGCTCCCTCCAATGCATCGTACCACTTATTTTCTGGCACATTTTCTTGCACTCTCCTCTATGTAACACTACTGCTTCTGCTATGCTCCTACTCAAATGGTATTATGATATAAAAAGGAGAAGTTGAAGTTGAGCCGAGCAGGAGCAGGGCCAGCAGGGCAAAGGAAAAATAAGGGAACCATGAAGACGACGAAAGAACACAAAGCGTCACTCAGTTCAGTTAGTTCACAGAAGAGGATATTTTAAAAGAAAAAAGCCAAAAGAAAAATATCACATTGTGCCAACCAGCATCCAGCTAGAGATGAAGTTGAACTTGGAGTACGTAAGTAGAAAGTACAAAAAGTACGCACTTATGTACAGCATGACTGCTATGACATGCCTACATATTATAACTAACATGTGCTAAGTCCTCTCCTCTGCAAGAAGAGATTCTTTTTTTCTTAATACGCTTCTTATGGGCCTCGTTTTGTCGTTTGCGTGCGTTTCGTTTGCCATTGCACATTCTCCAGTTATGTTATGTTTCGCAGGGTGAAATCGATCGGACCATGTCGGAGTCCTTTTCGAGAGTTTCAAAATGATAAGTTGGCGATGAAATAGAGTTCAGCAAACCAAGGGCTTTCGTTTGTATGCTGGCCCTTGTAATCAGTAGCCTCACTTTCGTCATCTTCATCACCAACAATTATTCTTGAAATGAAATGAAACTTTTTGAAGAATTAAAAAAAGACGAGTGAAGGAATCCACAAATTTTATTTGTTCATAAATGTATAATAGAGACACACTGAGAGAAGGAAAAAGAGCGACGTTTGCTTGCTTACAGATTCATTTTCCAGCTACGTATTCGGGTTGACAGAATGGGTCCTGCGAGATCTTGTTGCTCTGTTATTTTATGCTATGTTGTTATTACACAGAACAAACATAGAGCGTCAGCATAACTAAACCAACCTAAGCAGTACACAAAATACTAAAGCATCGCTCTCATCCTTGCAGAAAAAACAAGCAAATGAAAGAGCCTCTGGCTTGAAAATAGTTACTCTCCTATTCGCTCTGCTCAGAGTTATTCTCATTCTCATGGATGGATAAGTAATATGAAATGGGGCATTTTTGTAGACAGCACAAGGTATAAGTGGTTAGATAGAAAGATAGAAAAACAGATATTTTCTTGTCCGCTGCCTGCGAGCAAGCAAGCATTGTCATTGTGCCATGCCAGAATACGTACAGTGGCAAAGCATAATAAAGCAGTCGTCATCGTCTCTACTTTAATGTTTTACTATGAGAAAAATATGACCACGCACTCGTAGACTATGATATTTTTGGGCCATGTCATACCATTCCAATTTTACTTCACATGACTGTAAGTAAAGTAGAACATGGACCTAAAACTGCTTAGAATGGATTTTTCTGTGACATTGTGTCTACTTACTTCTAGCACAAGGAAAGATGGAGGGGCAAAACGGCAAAGACCCACCATCTCCATCACCATCATCATCCGAAAAACATGACGACGTCGGCTAGCCAGGGAATCTGAAGTGACTGAGTTGAGTGGAATTGAACTAAAAATAGATGCATTTTTTTCTCTTTGAAAAAATTACCCCAGCTACAACAACGGCTACAATCCCCTTCACTGACTACATAAATTTCTTGAGCGAAGAAGAGTTAGAAAATTGTGTGCGATTGTGAATTTGACTACAAAGAAGAAAAAATACGTAGAGTCTGGCTGGTGTGTGTGTGTGTGGCAAAAAAAAGTTAGGGAAAAGTATAACGAAGGAGAAAAGTGAAATAAAAACTTATTTCGTTTTTGCCTCCTCCGCCTGCCGAACGAAACATTTTCTTTCGCATTGCATGACTTTATTCTTTCTTTCTCCCTTTTATTTCTTAGCTTTTAGCTAACTTTTTAAGGAACCAACGTTTTGCTTGAATATCTTGTTGCAGATTGGTTTTATTTCGCATTGCATTATACTATAATATTCCCTAATGTTATATAAACTGTATTACATCATTTGGAACTTTGGGCTTTCTAAATTGATCAGAAGAATTGGTAACGGTGATGACAATAGTGAATATAAAAGGTAGCGTTTTACATGCATTTTCTATCTGTAAGATACTTACAATCGTAATATTATTATAGTTGCATTATTATTAAAACAGGGTTACGAATGCGAGGAGAAAAATGGCAGTTGTAATTTACCGCCTTTTACCATGTTGTAATTTAAAGTTATTATTCAGTCATTAAATCACTCGACAAAATTCCAAAAAATACAAATATAGAAGAATCCCTGCTGCTTGTGCCAAAGTAAGAAAACGACATTTGTGAATTTAAAAAGTGCATCATTCAATTCTTCCAGTGAACTGAAATGAAATTCAAAATCCAAAACTTTCTTATCCACTCGACCCTGATTGAAATTTCAAGAGGCCACAGTATAGCCGCTACAAAAGAGAAAGGCGCGACGGATGGGTAGACGTATTGAAAATTGAACTGTTAGATATAGGGGCTCAAAGGGAACTTTCATGGAATTTATGTATATGTGAATTCTGTACTATGAGAACAAACATGCTTTTCTCACGTTTCTTTTCTTTTCCCTTCTCTTGTTCTGTCTGAGTCTGAGGAAAACTATTATTTTACCTTTGTATAATACAATATTATGTAATAGTTACTTTGATACAATTCAGACAAGCGGCCAAATTTCCCAGCCTCAGACAACTGACTGACTGAGTAAAAGGAGTAAAAAAGTTCTTAGGGACCACACAGCACGGTTAATTTAAGGGAAAAGGAAATGAGAGGGAGGTTTTTGAAGAATCACGTGCTACTAACAAAAAAAGAGGTGTAAAAGTAAAAGTAAAAACACTTTAGTTTATTTATGTTATAAGGGAAAAATGGATGACCTCAAAATTACACACGAGTATTAAAAAAATTGCTACGTACACTGGTACCATTATAGAGCCGTAACTATTTTATGCTCCATTCTTTTCTAATGAATCAGAAGCACCAGCCAAGCAACGACCAAAAGACCAAGGACGTCACCGCTTCGATGACTATGACGCGGGCATAGCTCCACTAGTGAAAGCACAAAAAACTCGACGAAGAAAGCGGGCAAAAAATAAAAAAGCAGCAGGCAGTCGGCAGCAAGCGGCAGTTTTTCCTTCTTTTCTTTCATCATTATAATCTACTATTTCAACAGCACGGGCCTCGCATCCATCCTATTCTCTTCTTTTGCTCTTTCCTCCTAAGAAGCGCACCTTTTTCTTTCCACCATTTTGAGTGGAAAACGTTTTTCGTGGGTTGCTTTATTACGATAACAAGCCGCAATGACCGTTGAACTACGTAAGTTTTGGCAATTGAACAATCACACAAGGTAATTTAAGATTGTGATTTAATAATGTACGTGGTGCGGTACGGTACGGTAGCCTCGATTTTTCTTCTTTTCTCTCTCCAACTGGAAGTCTAATGTAACGGAAAGAAAAGTTTTTTGCTTCAGTTTTAGCTGTCCAAGTGTTATAATGTAAGTGGTTCGTACATACCTACAAAGGGTCGTTTGTTGGTCACTTTTCCTTTTTTCCCTTCCTTTCATGACGGCAATAAGCCGTTTTTCATTTCTTTAAATAAAATGATAAAAATAGATATTACCTTATACAATTTTATATAATTTCATTTTATTAGTGCTTTTTCCAACCTATTTGCATAATATGAATACCTTTAGTCTGGTACTTTGGCTTTGCTCACATTACATTACACACATTACGTGAGTAGTGAGCACAGCGTACTTATCATGAATGAGCCAGTGAGTGAGTGCATTCTCGCTGCTGGTCCCTGGGCAATATTAAAGTTTCAAGAATAGCAGAGAGAGAGAGAGAAATAGAGCAAAATGTGTCATATCGTAGAAAGCAGGAAAAGAATGAATAGAGAGGGAGAGAGGAGGATTCCCTAGTGACTCTATGATTCTCCAGCGTTTTCCGCTAATAAATGTAAAAAGATGGATAGATAAATGTGACCAGGTCCTTCCTCGTCCTCGTCCTGTCCTGGTTTTGCCTTTTTCACCAAAAATTTCCTCCCATTATTTTCTTCCTTACCGTTTCACTTTCTCACACTTTCCTTTTTTCTTCTTGCTCGCGCATAGCAGAACAAAAAAGTGTTCAGGTCGAAACTGACGATGAGTTGAGCTGAGCTGAGCGGCGGAGGAACAACTTGGTATGTGTAGGCTCTGTAATGTTCGAAATGTCCTTATATGCGTCATTATTATCACACTTTAGTGGCGCATGTATGTTCCAGTTGGTTTTAATACGATATTATTATTACAACCAGTGAACAGTGCCGAGCATGCCAGTGGTATTCATCTTAGTGTTATTGCCATTTTTCCAGAGGAACGAGAGAAAAATGCGAAGACAAATGGAAGGATGGCCATCTCTAAAAAAGAATATCATAGCAGCACACTCCTCACACATTTCAGAGTGCTTACTTTGTCTTCCTTTCTTCTTCTTTTCTCATGGAGTACAGGCACATCCATTCGTTTCTCTCGTACTTGTATTGTAATATGGTAGATTTTCTCCAGAGATGAAAAGTTTTGCTGTGCATGTGAGTGGAGCAAGGCAAGAGTAAAAATTAAGGGAATGAGAAAGTTGAGATTGCACTGTTCTTTTTTTCTTCCTCTACTTTTTCATACATGTCCAAAACTGAATTCAAACTCTTATAAAATAAAAAAATAAGAGGACAATGACGATGAGTTGAGACTCTTTTTCTTAAAAGGAGAAAGAACGACAGAACAAAAAGTGATATAAATCTGCATACTCTAATACACAAAATGCTATTTCATTTCACATTTTTGAGAAAAATATGCTAGTAAGAAAAGGAGAGGCACTTCGTTTACAATGTGAAAGGGGAGGGGTGTAAAGGTTTTAAGTAGACAGCTAAGACAAGTAAAACTACTTTTATAACTGGAGAATGGTTATAGTTTCGCAGATGAAGAAAAGGAATCCCAACAAACAACATTCACAATTCACAAGCAATATTATTACTTTACTTCTTACAATAGAATGCTACTTGGATTACAATAATACGCAAAAAACTACCATTTTTTCCTTTCTTTAAAAAAGTTGAAAGACTTTCATTATTTAAAAAAAAACTTTCTATATCAAGCAAAAGCAAGATGGCACTTTTTTCAAGGAATTTGTCTTGTCGCAAGCTCGACTTTATTCTACATGGAATTGTAACAGCATAACATAACACAGCGGTAAGTAATAATAATGCATCCTTGAATCTCTTTGTGGTGTTTAAATTATCGTGGTGGAGGACCAGGACCACACAAAATGTGTTTACATTATTATTACACAAAATGGCTGCTAGAGAGTGGCTAAGAGCTTCACAATTATTTTTCACTACTGAGTGCGTGTGTATTGCGTACCAACTACCAAGTAGTGTCAGCCAGGAGTGTTCAAGTATGTAAAAACTCAAGACAAAAAATCATATAAAAACGGTGAAAATCCACTGAACTCTGCATTTTATTATATATTTTTTCTACCAGGGGGTGACCACTTACTTTGTTAATTGTGCTATGTTATAATAATACCAAATGTTTTCCTCTTTTCATTTCGCTGCGTGTGTGTGTACATAATGCAAACAAAAAATCTTTGTTTTTCAAAATGAAAGCGAGCTTTCTTGTTAATTGTCTCAACGTTCGCATTTGTAAAATACAT